>PNEQ01074351.1:0-48580 GCA_003012365.1 Medauroidea extradentata
CACTGCTGTTTCTGGCAAATTTTTTACGGTTTTTTACCCACTCATCTTCATGTCTTGCTCTTTTTCTACTTCGTGTACTACTTATATCTCTTACAGAACATGGCCAATCTTCTAGTTCACTTACATTCATTTTAGCATTTATACATTAACTATTTATAATATACAACAACACCATAATAAACACTAATAAACAGACATAGCCTCTACTCAGTACAAAACACTGACAATACAGTTTCACCATAGAATAACTAATACTTGTGTTTTCTGTGCCTTTACTGCGCATATTACCCAGCCACGCATGCGCAGATGAGTGCTTGACTGACTAAGGCTTGTTTGGAAAATAACACTGCTGACTTAGGATATTTTGGAAAGAAATCCAACTTACACTGTAGTATAAAAGCTATGACTTAGGAGCTTTTGGAATCCCTGTTACAGCCAGCGATGCAAACAGTAAAATGTTGAATATTCCACCTATAAACACAATATTGGTAAAAAGTGACTTAGGCACTTTTGGAATCCACCTCTTCATTTATAAAATTACGAATTTTTCAGTGCAGAACAGTCTTAACACTCGCAGTAGACACCGGCACAAACTATCGATCTAATCGGGCGCTATACGTACACCGTCAACTTACACACGACATGCGAGGTACATGCTGTACTCCTTCACGATTTCCACCAAGTTGCATACCGTCATTGCTCGCTATTATCGTAATTTCTTGTCTCCGGACAACGGTACCTTAATTTCATCTAATAGTACTGTACTACTCACATTAATTTGTAACAATTGTTCGCTGACATCTTGTATGTTCATGTAATGTATGCATATGCGTCCATGTAAGTGTAGCCAACACATGTATTAACATGCATGCATGTACCTATTAAGTATGTCTGTGTGTAACTAGACTCTGTAATGTGTATATTGTCACCACGGCTCTGGCTGAAGACAAACTGAATCCTAGACTGGAAAAACACTTGCTTCATACTGTACACATGAGTTGTAACAAAAACTCTAGATGGGGCTTACTAACAAATTATATTGAATATTCGTGGCTTTTGGAATTCATCCGCGTCACTACTTCCTTGCCTTTCGATATTTTACGTCTCGTCGATAATGAGTTCATTGGAGACGATTGCACACAAATTTACACGAGGACAGGAACTGGGAAAGGAATCAACCATGGCCTATTTTGAAGGCATATCCCAATATTCGTCGGAGAATTTCGGGAAACCATTTAAAATCTAAATCAGGTTGGTGGAAGCCGGGTATCAAACCCGGGTTCTCCCGAAAGCGAGTGCAACGTGTTATTCACCAAATGTTGGTTTCGTGTGTCTTTAATTTGAAACGATCAAAGCAATGACGAGATTATCCGAATTGTTGCAAGTCAATTATTTTTAATTTAACACTACGTATGTGAACATACAATACAATGTAGAGAAAAATCAATCATAATACAGCACTCTCATATAGCTACCTTGGATATTAAGCTTTCATGTATTTTCGAAGTTCAACTGTAGATATCAAAATATGTTTATATTGCAAAAGAAATTTTTAAAAAATTACACACAATAACATATTCATTTCACTTAGGTTATATTGTATTACGAACAGGAAGTTTAGGGACTGGATTGTAAACAAACTAATTCACACTTTATAACTGCTACAATAAAGACGATTCCGCACGAATTTATTGCCATTATACAGCAGGCAATAACAACCTCTAATTGGCCACAGTTATCTGTTTCCCGTTGATCTCATTTCGGCTGTGTGTAGCATGCAGAGCCGAAATAAATTTGACTGAAACCCACGATATCATTTCATACTTGTTTTTCGAGCACTATGAACTACGTAAACAACGATATTACAATATGGGGCGCGGTAAGTATTAACGAGTGAGGTGAAATTTGACGATATCGTTCAAAAGATCTTGTGAACATAAACCCGCGCGCGCGCACACACACACACACACACACACACACACACACACACACACACAAAGGATGGTTATTTCAGAAATATCTATATCGCATAAATGTTTGCTGAGCTGTAACATCAGTATACGAGCTGCGTCTGTGTGTTCTACCATAGATTGAAAATTAAAATTCCCTCAAAGATATGTATTTTTATTCACTGTTCAATAAGCCGTGTCAAAATTAGGGTTTATATTAATAAAATGATTACGTAACCCAATTTCTGAACTAATTTTTATTTTAGTGTTAAACTTTTAGTAAGGTTTGAATTCTACTAAATACGAAATACAATAGGGTATTCCAATGGAACCGTTAACTACTAATAAGTAAATGACTGTACATCTAACTGTGAGACGGGCAAAGTGTAATCAGGGACGTATAGACTATTCTGCGGGTTGGGCATAGGAAGGGGCTGGGCGAATTATATGTAAAAGTAACAAAATAAAATACTATCTTGCAAGATATTTGACTCTTTGGATGGAATCGCATAAATGTGGTGAAAAAAGAGGGGAAGGAGGGCGAGGCGAGAGACATAAATTGCCCCCACAGGTTTACTTACTGAGGGGGGAGGGGGCTGCCCCTCCTCCTTGTTGGCACGGTCCTGAATGTAATAAAAGAGGCGAGGCGAGGGAACAGGTGAAGTAAGACAGTAAGAGCGGGGAAGAATAAGGCTCCACTCTTGCTCGAGGGATCAAAGGAAGAGACGAGGACGCCACTGGAACGACGGTGGCTGAGCCGTGGTGAGAACTTCCGTAATGGCCGTCAGCTCGCCTCACCCAGCTATAATGGTGGATTCGTCGCGGTGATTTATCGACCAGGACTGGAAGGAGGAGGAGGAGGAAGGGTAGGATACGTGTAAAACAGCAGTATTTCACAAGCTTCTGAGGACGAAGGGACGAAGAGAGATTATCACAGTCGCTGCTACACATTCCGTACAATTCCCCGACAGCTGGAAAAAAAATGTCCTCGGCACGAAAAAGATAAATAAATTCCATTGTGAGCCGGTTCCATGTTGGTATAGGTTGCTCAGCACTTTTGACAACCACCTTGTCTAGAATAACTGTTTAAAAATATGATTTATTGTGACCTTATATGCTACACTTTGATTGTTACTTAAATTTCTTTGTTTATATTACAAAGTGGCTGGAAAACATAATTAACTGTACCGGAAAATAAACTTAGGCTTAAAAAATGCTCAGTTTATCGTGAACTGTCTATAGATGGCGGCATACACGCAGCTGTGTCGTGTGTAGCTAATCAAGTCCCGATTAAAAGTCGGATGCCACAAAAAAGAGACAATTACCTCATCTCCCAGCCTGAAATTCCTGACGGAAACGTTTTACGTAATTATATATATATATATTTTTATAGAACTTTAGGATCTATATGCATCAACGTTATAAAAAACTCATGCCGATGCCCCCTTGGCTGGAGAGATGACATAGATACGTATGTCTACTGAATATATCGCGATATGTTACAAACGAGATCTGTCTGAGCGTATAATATTGAAGGAACGCTTCACGTGCGATATTGAGCTGAGTAGGGGACGTACGTCATTGCAGTTTAGTCATCCGTAAAAACGACGTCAGACAAAAAAAAGTACGTATAACATATCAAGAAGTTACCAGCATAACTGATACGCCTACTTTCCTCAAAGTAGGTGTAATTCAACCCTGAAAGTTAAAATCCTTTACGTAATCTAGGAATATCAATTAATGATATTGATTTAAACACATGGTTCACGAAATATACTGAACGTAAGTCAGTGTGCTAAGTAATATACTAGTAGCAAGTTTAATATTATTGGGGAAAAATTTTCTTAGACGTCTTTGTATCACAAAAATAACAAATAGTCGCTGTTTTCAAAATATTACAAAAGGAAAACGAGATACGTAAAAGTCAAGTCAGTTTTGTGTGTAGAGTAAGTGTACCAAGTTTAATAAAATTTTTGAAAATATTTCATCGGAGTATTTTATTAGGCAAAAATGATAAAAATGGCTATCATTATTAAATTATAAACACAGAATGAACAAAATACATAAAAGTGTAATCAACTTGGTATGCAGTACCAGTTTTGATAAAATTCAGAAAATTTTTTTTCTAAGACATGTGATTCTATGCTAAAAATATAAAAATGGCCGTCGTTTAAAATAACACTAACACAGGATGAACGAAATACACACCATTCAACTCAGCTTTGTGTGTAGTATACGTGTACCAATTTTGGTGACGTTCTGATGAATATATCATAACTAGGGCCACGATTTTGTCGCGAAAAGATTTTTGCCTCACTTTGTTTCAGTGACTCACGTGCACATCGGCAGTTCTGTTTCAAGGTTATTGGCAGCGTGTCTTTGTTCAGACACGTTTCTCATTTGACTGCACCAATCAGAATAAGATTATTGTGAGTCTGTACGTCTGTAATTTGCCAAGGCAAGTGAGAGTAAAATTATCCAATTACGGGCGATGTAGCAGACCTGTAGACGTGCACAAGACGCATCGAAACCAAATGTTGCAAAAAATCTTTTCGCCATAAAATCGTGGCTCTAATCATAACTGTAGAGCCACGATTTTATGGCGAAAAGATTTTTGCAACATTTGGTTCCAATGCGTTATGTGCAAATCTGCAGATATTCTACATCGTCTGTGATTGGATGATTTTACTCTCACTTGCCTTGGCAAATCACAGACGCACGGAGTCACAATAATCTTATTCTGATTGGTGCAGTAAAATGAGAAACGTGTCTGAACAAAGACACGCTGCCAATAACCATGAAACAGAACTGCCGATGTGCACGTGAGTCACTGAAACAAAGTGGGGCAAAAATCTTTTCGCGACAAAATCGTGGCTCTAATCATAAGATATGTGATACTATGCTAAAACTATAAAAATGGCCGCCATTTTAAAAATATGAACACAGCATGAACTAAATATGCAATATTCAAGTCAGCTTTGTATAAATTATATGTCCACTAAGTTTGGTGAAATTATGAAATACGATTCCTAAGATATGTGATACAATGCTGAAAAGAATGTATGGCCACCATTTTGAAAATATGCACACAGGATGAACGAAATACATAATAAGAAAGACAACTATGTATGTAATATGTGTGTACTAGGTTTTATAAAATTCTAAAGTACGGTTCCTTAGAATATCTAGTTTGACCAAAAATTGGTCAAATGGCCGCCATTTTGAAAATATGAACATAGCGTGTACGAAATATATAAAAGTCAAGTCAGGTTACAAAGTTATATATGTGTACAAAGTCGGTCCACTGGTTCAAAAGTTTTTAGGGGGACACACACTCACTCACACACGCACGTACGCGCGTGGATACACACACACACACACACACACACACACACACACACACATAAAGACACACAGACAGAAAGGTGATCTCATACGTAGAGACGGGAAAAATTTGCGGGTTAACTGACATGTAGGCTAGTCTGCAAGAATGTTTGTGAATTAAAGCTGACAGCAGATGTTCATTAGCTGCTTGCGGTTAAAGTGATATATGTCTGTATTAGTTACATTTCCATTATTGGCTCAGAGACTTCCAGGAGATGTCAAATAAGTCAGAGGCCAGTTACTATAGTGACTCAAACTTACAGTTGATGGAATTTTAGCATGTGCCCAAATGAAAACGCTAATTTTTCAGGCCTCTACTCATAAGCCTACATTTTCCTTGGGAAAGTAGGCTAACAATTCGTATTAAATCCCACAAGGATTTACTATTGAGGACCCCTGATTGTCGCAGAAAGTTTTTGCACCACCGTCTTTCAGTGCCCATACGTGCATATCTGCAGCTCTTCTCCGTGGTTATTGGCAGCGAGTCGTTATGTAGAGGCGTCATTTATTAGTCTGTGCCAATCAGAACAAGGTTACTGATACACCACACGTCTGTGATTTGCGGCTGGAAGCCCAAGACGCTGGGAGTTAAAAACATCCTATCCCTGACCACGAAGCAGAACTTCAGGTGTGCCCGTAAACCTTGAAAGAAGTAGGTGCAAAAATATTTTCGCGAAATTAAGGGTCCTAACTGTTATGAATTTTTTTATATGTGCGTTCTGACTACAGCTAATCTTAGGTTGTTTTTTCTTTGTTTCTTTTCTCTCGCTTGGTTTTCTAGGACGACAGAATACTGCAACGATGGACGTTCACGATTCTGTTCAATAGCTTTCTCTTCCAATGCAAGAGTCCTTCATAGTTATACATGTGATTCCGAATGTCAGGTACCACGTGTATGTAGTTTTCACTACTCGCCCCTCGTAGAGCAATGCGGGTTCGATTTACTGTGAAGTCACTCGTAGTATTTGCATCAGGAAGCGTGGCGCAATTGCTGTTGGCCAGCGGACTGTCTCGGGGGTGCTCCAGTGTCTTTGCTCTTGTGCTCAGCCGCTGACACTCACCCAGCACTCGATGTTAGCGCTCTCCAAATCTCTTCACACTACTCTAATGTCAGTTATGCATAAAGTTTGTCTAAACACTTAAAAGGAGTCCCTATGACGAGTTTTTCTGTTTAAAAAAATTAGTGCTTGCCTTTACCTTTCACTCTCTTCAAATTGGAACGATGTACTTTCGTGTTTTAAACAAACGATGCAAAGGTTAACAGGTGCATACATTTTATATATAAGTTATAAACACATTGACATACATTTGTGGACAGTTAAAAAAATAATGTTTAACTTACTGGCGTCGTACTTCACGAGTGTAGTTAAACGTCTAGTAGGTCAGAAAATGTTTACACAATTTCTCGCCATAAGTAGCCCAACTGTCCATTGGAAATAACTTTTGATGTATAAATATTGAAATGTTGGCAATGTGTGACGCGTGTTTGTTCATTAACCTCAAACCATAGGTGTAATCAAGACGGCGTTCGGCAGAGAGCACGAGAGAGAGAGAGAGAGAGAGTGAGTACAAAACTTCGTTTCTCTCGCTCTTTTCGCACTCTCGCCGAACAATTTGGACAGGCAGTGTGTGCTTTCTCTGAAGTAGTTGTGACGTATTTGCGAGAGCACGAAACATCACCCTTTGAGCGAATTGAGACACGGTCGTTGTTTCTTTCCAGTAAAATAAAAAGAAAACCTATTATCTGTAAATGCTACCTTTTATTACTTTAGTCCTATCATAATGTCATTAGGAAGAAACAATCGTAACAATGGCATACATTGCATTTTTAGGGCATTGGCATTCAGTCTCCTGAAGGCAAATGAGAGAAGTACTGGCGTCTAGTTCAATCCTTTGGCTTTTAACACATGCAATAACAACATACTGTTACAGGCGGTTCGGAATAAAGTGAGCTCTCGAAATAGCCCTGCGAAAGTTCTATTTTCAGCCTATTTGTATCTTTCCGCGAGTACCGGCTAACGCCGGGACATGCCTAACCTCTCTGGACACGTCACTTAATGCTTGCGCGTGTTAGATAAATTGTGCAGTCAGTATGAATCGATACAGTTTAATAAAAACAGGTTTATTAATTATATAAAATACAATTATATCGATTTTGGTTGATTTTGTTTCTGTATTGTAGTATTTAAATAGGAAAATAAACGGAAATATATTGCGTAATTTCGCTGCCAATCATACAAGCAGTAAGGAAACTACGGTTAATGTTGAATCCTATACACAGAGTCACGATTTTATGGTGAAAAGATTTTTGCAACATTTGGTTTCGATGCGTCATGTGCACGTCTACAGGTCTGCTACATCGCCCGTAATTGGATAATTTTACTCTCACTTGCCTTGGCAAATTACAGACGTAAAAGTGACACAATAATCTTATTCTGATTGGTGCAGTCAAATGAGAGATGTGTCTGAACAAAGACACGCTGCTAATAACCATGAATCAAAGCTGCCGATGTGCACGAGAGACACTGAGACAAAGTGGGGCAAAAATCTTTTCGCGACAAAATCGTGGCCCTACCTATACAATAACGGCTAGTGATAATTTTCCAAGGTTAAATATTTAGTGCTCACTTTATCCCGAATGACCTATACACATATAATTTGCGTACTGTTGGACTACAACAACCGCGATCAACCGCTGAATCTTACTTACACCTTTTACACCACTTACCTCATCGCCTTTATGCCCAAGGCACTCAACAAGTGCTTGTCTACCTTTTAAGAATTTCTCTTAAAACACGAACATGTTTTGGTTTCAGTCTTGCGAGAACTAATCTGAGGTGGGGCAGGCCTGCATACGTATACAATGTGAGTGGGAAGTAGAGAAACACTATGCAAAAAATAGCGAAGATATGGATTCTGAACTTAATGACTATTTATTCACAGAAAAAATGGCTTAGAAAGGCGAAAAAAAAAAAAAAAAAAAAAAAAAAAAAAAAAAAAAAAAAAAAAAAAAAAAAAAAAAAAAAAAAAAACAAGCTCCGATTAGTAGTTCAGAAGAGTAATAAACGTGAGTTTTAGTAGTCTGTAATTCTGATTATAATTGTTTCTTACATCCTAGCCGGAGTAAAATTTAATCGCGTTTAAAACTTCCCACTCAAAAAACAATTCGAAAAATAATGGGAAGGGAAATAAAAGATAGGAGGAAATATGAAAGCATTAGTCGCATCTGTGTGCTTCTTCTTCCACTTCTGTTCGTTCTCTTCCGTATGAAAATTCACGCTAACGCTAACATTTGAATGGACCCACTGAATCGAGCAAAAATATTTCGCTCCCTCCCTCCAGTCTCTCCCATCCTCTTCCAACACAAGGAGACATGCATTTATACCGATATTTCAGATCCCTGTACGGAATATTGCAAAATACGCGACTGTGGGCATACGAGTCCTGTTACATTTTAAGTTACCGACTGCTGAAGTAGAAGAAAATGTAAGTTAAAATATAAACATTTATTGTAACATTTTCACCGCTAGGACATCTTTAATAAAACTATTACAAATTAGCTTTTTTTTTTTTTTTTTTTTTACCATTTTGATAGAATTTAAAATTGTTGCGTGCATCAAGTGGTACTATTTAAAATACATTATTACTATCTTAGTTATGACACTGCAGTAGATGTCTACTTCTAAAATGAAAAAAAAATAAAACAGTATATATATATATATATATATATATATATATATATATATATATATATATATATATTCACACACACAGAAAGAGCATAGCATTAAGTACTGCCACATTATTTAAGCATTGGGTTAATTAGTACATAAAACATTTTCTTAACAGTATTTTTCGTACAATGTTTCAGCAACCACCGAATCGGAATTTTTTAAAACAATTAATCACTTTCATTTTTAATAAGCTACTTCTGTTCAGCATAACATATACGGAATTATCCGATATTGTGACGTAGGAGGTAAGGTGGAGTGCTGCAATGTATTTAAGAGACATGTATAGTCCTTCCCATATAAGAGTTACGTATTTTGACAACCGATGTTGCCGTTATTTGTAACACGTACCAGAATGACGTACTATTCAAAACAACCGGACGTGATCGAATGGCCTGAGGAAGCAGTAGTGGCAGCCCTGATCAACAAATAGGTTAATTCTCGTCACCAATGTTGAAAATAGTGTGAATTATACGTGAAAAATAAGTAAGCATTTTGGAGTAACCATAATATAACAACATTGCTCCGTATCCAGCATTAGTCAGTTAACTATTCTATTATACTCAAATTGCGCCATTTCTGTAAATATTTTACTAACAACCGCACCATTATCAGTCAACTTGTAAGGGTAACGAAAACAAAGGACGATCATGTTGCGAGTGTAAATTGAAGCGTCTTGTGTGTTCGTGTGTGTTTGTAATTATTTTACGGTGTTTTTCTTCTTAATATTCTGTGCATAAAAATAGACTACAATTCGGAGATTAAAACGGCAGCTTGGCATTTCTACAAAAATAGTTTCAAAGTAAGAAGCATGTTAATCAATCCAGAAAATACGTTTACGGAAAAAAATGTTGCCTATCTGTTTATTTTAACAGAAATTGTGCGATAACACTTACGGTTCTTTGGCAGACCTATATATAAACATGCTTTTTTTCCCGACGCCGACTCTGTAAATTCTTTTTGTAAAAAAGAAGTCCATGTTTTTTAAGCAAGTAGATGTTACCGTTTAGTATAAATTCCAAATAAGATTTTGTGTCTGTCAGCTGCAAAATTGTAGACCTACATATTACTAAAAGAAAAGGACAGAATACTTAGGCCTACGTATTTCTCGAGCGTTAAAGTGTACTTGTTTAGTGATTATTTATTACCAAATCAAATCTGTGCAGCGGTTTTATGACATCTGCTTTCTTTTTTAAGTTTTAAAAAGTAGTAATACTCGCAATAAATGTGTAATTAAGAACCTTAATGAAGTCGTTGTAGGACACTGTTACAATAAACGTGTGAGTAGATATTTTATTTTCCCCAAGTTGTAATTAGGCTGTAGTAACTGTCGGGTGCTTGTGACATTCCGATTTGTAATTTTATTGTAGATTATTGTTTTAATAGCGAAGTTGTTTGCTGTGTGTATTCTGTGATAACATTCATTTATATACAGGTTGATTTTGAGTTGTAGGGACAAACCACAGAAAATAATCAGTGAGAGGATAGGGCACAAAGATGATCCTTTGTACATAGGTTCAGAATCGCATGGTTTCAATAGCAAACGATATTTATTCGTTCATAACTTACGTATAGTACCAAACAGGGAAAGACATGATGGCAGGAGACCAAGGTTAGACGAGGTGTTAAAAGTTTCACCCATGTTGGAGGGGGGGGGGGCTAATTGCCGTGTGCTGATACCAAGGTCATATTCCGCAGTGTTGATCACATGTTCCTCCAAGGATAGTGTTCGTACATGGCGCATCTATCTTTCACGGTTACCCGTTTCCATTAACAAGCCTTTCTCACTCTAATGCCGACACGTTGCAAATGTTTTATTGGTGAGGTTGCTGTCGGCGGAGATATTTTTACCAGTACAGCCATGTGTACCATCCCCTACTTAGGGGCTAGCCCCTTACTAATGGTGACGGTAACAAATTACAAAGACCAAGGGAAGGTGGGTCGCGAATCCCTATAAATTAGCCAGGACGCTAAGGTGAAAGTAATCCACTCTCTAAACAAATCAAACTCGTAACCTCAGATACTCAGTAAAGTTAAACAGCAATAGCTGCAAGCAAACTCACATTAATATTTCAATATTGAAAACGGTAAACTGAAGATTAACTTCAAGGAAAACATCATAAAGTCCCGGGTTACATCCCAACAGGGATTTATTCAAAACTCAAAATCAAACAAGCAAAACAAAGCATCAACATAACCTTAAACATTTTACAAACTCAATAAATCGCCAACATAGTCAAAACATTAGAAATGAAAGAACACAATACAAAGATAACAACACTAAACATTAATTTACCAACTGATATTAAAAGGCGTGCGAAAAGTATAAAGTTAATCTGAACAGTATGAATCAAAAGAAGCGCTAGTCGAGATTACTGAAAAGGGTGTAGCGAAAGACAAAGACAAATATTACAAATTAGCTAGCCCTATCCCTATTGGAAACTAACTTGAACAAGAACTACAAATGCTGAGTCCCATACCTCTGTAGTATGCATACAATACCTATCACCTTACCACAGTCTCATAAAGCGGGCACATAAGGTGCATGAAAAATATTTAATCACATTACTAATATTAATTTGACACAAGCTTCAAAAAGTGTAGTTATCTGCAATAATTCACTTTCTCTGCAAAATTCTAATATTCAAAATTGTACACGAATAGTTATACAATAAAATGCGAACAAAATTAAACTATAGAATTTAATGTCTGCCTCTCTCTCGTGCTCTAATTACTGAAAAATTCAGAAATTACCAAAAGTGAAACTGTAAAAAACTCGAACGGGACAGTTACTTTAAATTTACTAATCAAGAGAAAAACAACGACTACAAAAACACACAAACGCGAGACTAGGACGTGGGCCGCTACGCTACAGGACTTCAATTCAGTACAAATAACATAACAATTAACTAAACAAGGCGTTCAAAATTTATCAATTACAAGTCCCGCAGCATAACGATCCATTCCACATTTATGATGACGAAAGACAAGCGTAACACTTACACGACACTGGAAGCCGACTGAACGCACATATATGAGAAAATCATGGGTATAAATACGAAAAGCGAGCAAGAATATAAGCCCAACATGGCGGAACAACAGCAACAAGTTAAAATTACAATAAAATAATTATAAACTTAAAATCTGAAATTACATAATGAAAACTGAATATAATATTTATAAAACTCGGTGCGTACAAAATTAATTACATATTATCTCAATTCGTTAATTTCAGATGTAGACAAGAAAAATAATCATAATAAAACAAGGAACAATTTCTTGACGTACGGCGCCGGTCACTTGAGTGCGCTAGTGTAGAACGAAGTTAGTTGGACTGTCTGCACCTGTGTCTCTGCTTAGTTCACAAGTCTATGTTAACATACTATTACAAGTGGATTACTGGATTACAAGGAATGTTTCAAACGTAGCTGCGGAGAATATACAGACGTATCAATTTATTAGTTGCTGATAAATGACGTGTCCAAATTGTCTCGTGCGTCGTCAAACTTGCCGGTCAAACAGACAAGGTCGGTTTACGTTCAGTCCATATTTATGTGAAATCCATGTTAGCCTGTTACCATAGTGCCCGGGAGCAGGGCCGGTGAGTCTGTTAGGGGTGTGGGTAGTGCCCCGACTCAAACCAAGGGGAGACTGAGCAGGGGGGTCTCAGCCGGGGAACAGCAATGTAGGTATGATATTCAGATGGGTGGCCTGAAGCTCTCATGGCTGCACCTGTTACCTCTTTGGTAGTTGTCCCGAGGCGCAGCTTAGTGTTCTGTCAAGGGGTTCGACACTCGCAAAGGATCCTGACTCCCCGCCTGATGGGAGGCCGAAGCGGGGAAGTCTCACGATAAGTCCGCTGCGAGAAAATATAAACCCCTCGTCGAAAGAGGATATTGTATATATATGTATGTGTGTGTTTGTTTGTGTGTGTGTGTGTGTGTGTTACCATATTGGCATACTGCTACATTGCTCCACAGCGCTGCTCTATACACACTAACACACCTCCCCTCCAGGGTGGGTAGATTTCAGCAGTGACGCGGACTTGCATGTTCCTAATATTCCCAATAAGTGAGTGCGTCACCGTCATGCGGAAGAATAGCCTTATAGCGGAAAACCCACCATTTCTAGACCTATGTAAACATGGCTTTATTTTTGCTTATTACCTTCTCAGGTGTCACTTCCTGCAGTATGTCAGATTTTCTCATATTCAGCCCGCATACTGCATGAGCGCTTAAATTATGGACTTGTCTTTAGAAACATTATTTCAGTTCGAATAATAATGAAATAAAATTTTCACCGAATTCTGACATATTTTTAGAACAAAAAAATTATTGTCGATATGTTAAAATGTATTATAAAATAATAAATATGAAGTTTGAGTTACTGCATTCTCAAGTAAATAAATGACTGATTTGTTATGGATTCGGGATCTGAAGCACTATTGAAACCTGATAGTTTATTAAATTTAATTCAGTGTTCAAGATATTTTAATGAAGATCTACCAGAAATGTTTATACTACATAAAAGCACAGTGAAATGTGTGTTATTGTCAAGAAATGCAGGTCTAATAGTTTCAGTTTTATTTTTGCCAGTACGCATTTAATATTTTTCATGCTTTCTTATGCTGTTATTTTTAAGTTGACCCTTTTCATATTAAATTATTTACAATGCGATTTCTTTTCAGCACAAAAAAAAACCTTATTTTTACACGAATTCAAGCAAGAGCTGCAGAAGAACAGGCACAAAAATCATCTTTATATATTTTTTTAAAGGTTTGAAATCACTTTCTTTGTCGTTGTATTGAATCTACCTTTTTTTTATTTTTTTTGCTTGGACAGAGTTTTGAGAATTTAGAAATAATAGGAACCTTGTTATTTTTTCATAATACATTATGGAAAAAAAGATAGAAATGAGGCATTTAAAAAGTTCACAGATCCATAGGCAAAAATATACAAATGAATTGCATGCGTCAACTAACAACGAAGCCATACACACAAAACCCAATTTCTGACTTCTTATATATAAGGTTTTTATATACCTCTATCTTTTTCTTATGATATACAGACTGTTGCTGAAAAATACTTTTCAAGACATGTGCTTACTTCCATGACGGTGCTCTATCCTGCCAGCTACAGTAGCTGAAGGTGAACAAACTTAAGCTTGGTATCTTCATTCAATACTTTTCATGCTTAAAACGGAAACGGAAAAGTTTTTGTAGATGTACTTGAAGCGAGTATCCAATGACGCATCGCCACGGCGATAGCTAAGCACTGAACTAGCGTACAAGATTCCCGCCGATCCATTTTTACTATGGGAGTTTAAGCGGTTACGATATAATATTATTGGTGGAAAGTATGTAAGACAGTTCAATGCACGTAGTTTTCTGAGTTTCGCATACATCTGGTTAATACTTTCTGAAGTGTGGAAGTACTGGTTTTAGCTATGCTGGAGCACAGAAAGAAAATGGTGTAGGATTTTTTCACAAGACAAGAAATATTCAAGACGTTTTTAGTACAGCAGTTGGTAAGTGTCTCAAGCAAAAATCTAATACAACGCCGTAGGATCACCAGTTGCTCAAGGCTGTTAGAATGAGTTTTGTATAGTCTGTTTAATTTAATTTTCTTACTCAGTGTTTAGTTCTAATTTGTATATGTAATGTCTGTGAGTTTTTTTTCCCCTTTGGTTTAAATTTGTTAAGCTCTTAACTACTTTATTACTATTTTTAAAATCTATTTGTACTTATCTAAAGCAACAGTTACTGTTTGCCATCCTTGTTTATCTGGCAATGTAGTGTATTGATGTTTTGTATGTAGTTAGTTTGTAATTTTGTATTTGTTAATGTACCAACAATGCAATAGTGGTTAAGTGTAAGAAAAGGCTTGCGCCTTAACTTCGCCACTATAACTAAGCCGTACATAAATAAATAAATACAACTATTTTGTTGTTACCACAATATTTTAATGGTGTCAACAATATGTTTTTGTAGTGACTTAAAAAGATTTTGCGTGGGGAATAGCAACAAAATATTTTGTAACTGCCACAAATTTTTTCCCGTGAGGACTTCAAAACAGTATGTTTTTTTTAATGAGTATGTTGTCTTAACAATGACGTTCCGTCTTTGTCAGAAGTGTGTATTTTTGTCGTACATTAGCCCAATGGGAACATGACGAATTGTTTCGCAAAAGTAGCGCATTATCCTGTACGTTACAACGTATTTTAAGTGCGTTGTGAGCGGCGCCCTCAAAGCTCCGCATTACCAGCTCTCTCGGTCGCGTAAAACTGTTCAGCAAGGTAAAACTCTCAACGAAGTGAAACCTGATTCACGGCCCACGCGAAACCTCAGTTTTAATGATCAGTGCATGAAAAGGTCGAAAATGAAGGCTGGAAATAACGCACAAAAGAAGTATTAGAAGGAACGCGCATGTTGGATACGAGTATCCTTTGTATAGAAGAAGTTCTCCATCAGGTGGAGGGATAACGTTATTTATTATGTTTATATTAATAAAACAATTGCAATTATATGGATAGAGTGATATGCTGTTGTTTATGCTCGCTCTAACGGAAACGATAAAAATTACATTTCTCAATCGTCAAAAAATATAAGAAATTATACTGTTTTGTTTATCCTAAGTTTCGCAATTTATGAACGTCTCTGAATGTTTTTTTACATTAGCGTGAATTTAGAAAATATTCCGAAGGTTCATTTAACATAACGATGCGCAGAATCTTTCTGCTGGACCAGCGAACACAGCTGTATAATTTTTTTATCGCTTAAACGAGAATAATTCGCGACGACATTGTTGTATCTAAATGTAAAAAGATGCACTATCAATTTATCCACTAAAACATATTGCAAAATAAGCAATGTGTGCAACTTCAAGAACATGGCAAGGTTAAATTGATGCCTTGGGATGTGCTTACACAGTTCATTATAATAACAATAAATTGTTTTCAAGGACATTTTATTTTGTAATTCGATGACTAAACTTTCAATGAAACACGGAACATTTTGAACGGAAAAGTATGTTTCTGTACAGGAGGAAGACTGGTTGACTTGAGAACGACCGACACTGGGATAATACTTCCTAAAAAGTAGTCCTGTGGTATCTTCAGAAAACACACGAAGCATTTTCCTCCATTAAACAAACAACTTGCAGTTCGTAAAATCCATACACTGTACTCGAATAAATTTCAAGTAAATATGGATGAAGAAAAACATTTTTAATGCGCGAAGAGATAATTTAATATATGTATATTAAAGTCACTATCCAGAAACATTTCACGAGGTACGGTACAGCTAGAAGGTTAAAATATATATAACACTAATTTTGTTTACATCACCTAAAGTTAAATAGGCTTAACAGTTTTGATTTCGACAGCAAAACAGAACTAATACATTCCAGTGTAGAATATTAGGGTAAATTTACTGTACTGAATAAGTCAATGTTACTGATATAAAAAAAGTATATAAAGGAACTCGTACTGAACTGCGTCATTAAAACTATTTTATGACTGATATTTTTTTAAATGGACAATTAGTGCAGACGAGAAAGTTTTAATATCACTGAAGTACAATTATAAAATTACGTAGCTGTTGTCGCCTTTACGTATGATATCGAATGTTATCGTACGGGCGGTGAGAAAACATCTCATTCAGCACTGAGATTACCATTAAATAAAAAAAAGTAATGAAAATACATCGTTCAATTCTAGCAAAGTTTCAGGTAACTAAAAGGCACGGGAAATGGATAAAGTTATTGGACGGGATGATATGTTGCGAGCCACAATAATCATTTATGAAAGCAAATGCCACGGGATATGACAGGCGTTAAGGCCATACAATCTTGCTTATACTGTTATTTCGATAATTATTTTTAAGCTTAAACGAAATAAGATACATTACATACGTTTGGCCGTTTTGTTTAAAATGGTGTTTGCCGTGACAGCTAGTATGTGTGGGAACGTTATTTATACTCGCGGTCTAAGAGGAAGAGCAAGAGAAAGCGACTCCCTTTTTGTCGTCGAGCGCTAGAAGTAATTTACTGGAAGATGTTACAATTTCTACAATTATTTATATGAAATTATGTTAATATAGTAAGCTGGTATTGTAGATATATGTTTCGTATATATAAATGCATTGGCATGTGTGTGGATCTGTTTATATAAGTCGTGTGAAAAAAATATATTATGTACTAATGTTTTAGTAAACATATTTGAACAAAATCTGTTCTTTCATCCCCTACAAAATTTTATAACCGCTGCAATGTGTGTCTACAAGTAAAATATGGAAAAACTAAATTTTATAGTTGAAAATACTAAATTGCACATACATTATCTGGATTTTCAATGTTTTTCTTCTTTAGTACAGGCAGTTCCGATAACAACAAAACATTTTAAGCTGTGAAATCTTGCTAAGTCAAAGACAAAGCGAGACTAATCTTCCACTAAAAGACTACTAGCGCAGCGACAAAAATGGAGTCACATTTTAATCCTCAGTGTCAAGACCTTCCCTACAAAGACCATGCTTCTGGACAATATTAATGAAAGATATTTATGTGTTAAACAGACAATAACGTTTGATTAATACACAAAATGGTATTGATAAACTCTTTCAACAATTTACACAGTCGTTAAAATATAAATAATTTTTGTCAATTGCAACTACAAACAAATCAATAAAAAATTCGCTGTATAAAAACTCACACTTTCTGCTAGTCAATATTTTGTTCTCTTTTAATTTTCAAATTGTGTTAGTTTGCAGATGCAGTTATTATTGCATTTATTAGTTTTGTAAATTATTTGTGGATTTTACCACGAGGTTCTTTCTTTTAAATTTACTTATTTCCTAAGCGCACACTGTAGTACCTACAGTGCAATTCAATTCTGCTGTAAACATAAACAAGGAAAATTTTTTTGGAAATAACGGATTGTTCACCCAGTAATTTAAAAAATGAGAAGAAACAGTTTTCAGTGAACGAGTAAACTGAAAGGTTTGCGTCTTCTTACATTTTAGTGACCAACATGGATATGACGGTATGTTTATACTAGAGTACCTTATCGTCATCGACACTTTAATAAATATCCGAGGAACAAATACGCACCACAGAGGTTTTGCAGAGGGAAACTGCAGAGTCTTTTAAACTCATAGACAAACGAAAATCATAACTTATAAACAAGTTCGAAATTTTTCATCACGTCATTACGGAAGAACCATCAGCAGCTTATGTGATTTTTCGTCAACGTATCGCGGCAGGCTTGAAATCGTATTGGCTTCAGTTACTGTACAGTCGAGCTTCCAATAGTAAGCCCGTAGTAACGCTTTATTTTGCTTTCCAAAAAGAAGAAGGAATCTTGGCAGTTATCTACAGTGTGAATTTATTTATGTTCTACCTTACAGAATGCAACTGCGAGACTACACCGCCCGCAATGTTACTGTGTGACTGGTGAAAGTGTGTAGCGTCAACAGTATTCTCGCTTGACGGATTCCTGCAGTAGACAGACACTCGTAAATTGCGCTCATTAGCTAGTGTGGGTTGTTTATAAATTAAGTGGGCACTTTTTAAAACCCTCCGAAAAGGCTTTAGCTTTCGAGACGATGTTAATAGTTTCCTGTTTGCCTCCTTGTAGATAAGGGTGTCTTTATAAAAACAAAAAAAAATTAATAAATAAAGGTTCGACGTTCAAGAGCTAGAAGTTTTCTCTGCCTTCTTAAGGCGGCCGCCTATCCCACGCTTCAAATGCGTTACAGCGTGTTCGTAAACAGGTTTTTTTCTACGAAAATATTCCACGTGTGCCCATTGTGCTAACGTACGAAAAGAAAACACACTTCAGACAAGGTCGGAACCTCATTGTTAAGACGCCACTCATTAAAAACACTGTTTATAAGCCCTCCAACATGGCTAAAAACGGTCTTTTCAAACTGTCGTACTTCAAAATGTACTAACCGGATGTATGTGAAACTCAGATTACGACCTGCACTGAACTTACAGTTTCTCCACCAACAAAATTTTATGGTCACTGCTTAATGTCCCATAGTAAAAACCGTTCGGCGGGAAGCTTGCTCGCTAGTTCAGCGCTTGGCTCGTTGAGGCGACGCGGCGTTTAATGCGCGCTTCAAGGTCGACCTTACTGCTCCGTGTCTTTTGAGCCTCTCACGCGCGGGTAGGCGGCGCCCTTAAGATGACAGTCTGCGTGTACGTACTTAACCGCCTCCAAGAACAAAAAGAGTGCAAACGTTAAGGGCGAGACAGTAGGCACATCACGCCCCGCCCTGGCCTCTAGGCGCAAGTCATCTCGCTGACAACTCGCATCTACGAGACATCCAGCGGTGACCATATCTTTATATTACGAAATAGTTGAGATAAATATGAATTGTACACGCCTTTACCTTTTAAAAGATTCTGTATAAAGATTATCGTACCTAAACAGTACTGCAAAAACACCCATATTCGTCGTTTTCGGTAGCGAGAACATAAGTTGCAGGGATAAATGAAAGCCCTTAAATGTGTAGCCACACGTGTTAAGTTCTTCGAATGCTTTTCGTAAACAGATATCAGGCACATATGTTGATCATTTTTTAAAAAATAAACATGCAAATGCCGAAGATCTGCACACCACTTGGCGGCTTGGACAGACGGCCACCTTAAGTGACGTACCACTTACAGTTGGTAATTTATGGGAAACCATTTTGACAAGATGGTATACACCACTTCTTAAGAGGGCGCGGTACATAATTCAACGCTAAAATCATTCATCTACAACTGTAGGTTTCTTGAAGCCAATTTGCGAAAGTTAAACAATAGCAATCCTAGACAATAGTTTTAGCCAACGTTTTAAACAAAATTGTTTCCAGTATTACGAACTTCTGAGGCTCAGTCTCTGACGCTGGAACCTCGTGCATTTAACTGCGGCGCAAGAGATCATGCGTAACGAATTAGTAATTCTGGATAAATATTTACTCATAAAGTTGGCAAATACCATTATCTAGGATTGGCATTGAGTACTTTATTCATATTGGCTTCGAAAAAAGCGTAGAAATCAATTTATGTTTTCAGCGTGTATTTATCTACCACGCAATCTTAAGAATTCTATAAAGTAGACGCTAGATGCCGCGCCTGAGGTACGGAAACTGGCTGGCGGTAAGCGTCACATTGGTTCGTGCGCTAAAAACCGTGTCGCCTTCATGAGCGGGGTGCGAACACGGCATGAAGTGTTTCCGTCTATGGCTTTACCTATAGGAATTCAAGCGGTGACCCTATTATTATTTAATTTATGGAAAGTTCGTAGTTAAGTCCAGCGTATGCTTGTCTACTTCCGTATTAAGATTCCAGTTGGTGTTTTATTACGTGACAACAGCCTGTAGAAGCCGGTTTTGGCAGTTATGAGGTGCCCGAAATTATGTTTCTAAGCATGCTATTTAAAAAACAAAAATAGAGAAGCATAATTTGAAATGAGACTTCTTTTCGTAGATAAAATTATAAAACACACATTTAGTAGTATCACTTAGAAAAACTTTCTCATAACACGCTGCACCAATGCTCGTGCAGCAGCTGTTCATGTCTCGGAAACTTTAAAATTCTTTTGAGAAGGAAACTTACTTTCTAGAATGATTTTTACTTAATATCTCGGGCAATGTGATTTTTATTCTTGCCCACAGAAAAGAAAATATTTTATTAAAAATTTACTTTGCCAGATTTTTTTTTGTGCTCACAAAAAAGCACATAGCTGATACCACGAACAATTCGTGGTCACCAAAAAAATATATAGTATATAGTGTTTACAACAAAATAATTTAGCAGGAACGTCTTGTTTCGTATATGTTGAAAGTAGCCTATTATGTGCTATAAAAATAAAAATTATGTAAATTAGGTTTCCAATTGAAGCGTGTTTGTTAGCTACCGGAATGCGCTGCTGTTCAAGGCTACTCTGAATATAACCGGTCCAATTTCGCTCCTCCAATGGTGTTAAGTACTTGAACACAGGCCGGCAACCAGTTATCGACGAGAGTTAGGGGCTAGAGAAGGAGAAGTGTGGGAAGGAACGGGGGGTGAGGGTTGGAGGGAGTCGTATTGCGCTGCGAGCGAAGTGCGACACCAATTCGATTTGACAAGCGGATCTGGCGGCGGAATAATAGTCGGAGCGCGGGCACGCGGCGTCCCCAGCTGCGGCGCGCACCAATCATCTGCGGCCGAGGAGATGATCGCGCGCGAAATTGCCTACGTAACTTCGTTTGCCGGTGACGTCAGCAGGCGCGTCTGCTTTCAGCCGCCTGGGGTGCGGCCCGTCCTGCAGTCCGTCTCGGCCCCTTATTTACTACCCCGCGATACTTCTGCCTGCGTGGGTGGTAGCCTGCTCACAGGGGCAGAACAACTTTAATTCTCAAGGGAGACGGAGGCAGATGTATTTATTCTGTTCTAATTTCCATCGTTAAAGAGGTACAATGGTCGCCATGTTGGTTAACA
Organism: Medauroidea extradentata; assembly: GCA_003012365.1. Lineage (NCBI taxonomy): Eukaryota > Metazoa > Arthropoda > Insecta > Phasmatodea > Phasmatidae > Medauroidea > Medauroidea extradentata. The sequence goes on from PNEQ01074351.1 coordinate 21,529, forward strand.
GAGTTAAGCTTTGATAAAATGGCATTACATTATACGAGGGTTATAATTTTTCAACCTCTGATCGGCTGTAATAATAATAAAAAAAAAAAAAGAAAAAGAAACAGGAATGTATTACGAAATTATTTTAATGTCAAAAGAAACGTACATCTTTACACTATTGTTCCACATAATCACCGTGCAGATTGAAGCATTTGTCGTACCGATGCACCAGCTTGCCGATACCCTCCTTTAAGTCCGGATTTGGCACCAATAGACATCCACATTTTCCCCACGTTGAAAAAGTGGCTTGGAGGACGACGCTTCAACACCCAAGATGAACTGCAGGACACTGTTAAAACGTGGCTGAGTAGGCAGGATGCATCATTATTTGCAGAGGGTATCGGAAAGCTGGTGCATCGATACGACAAATGCCTCAATCTACACGGTGATTATGTGGGAAAATAGTGTAAAGATGTACGTTTCTTTGACATTAAAATAATTTCCTAATTAATTCCAGTTTTTTTATTACAGCCATTCGGAGGTTGAAAAAAAACCTCGTGTAATATATTGCTAAAGTAAAGAACATGTATAATTATTGAATGTAAACAAGTAAATTGTTTAATGTCTGCCCCTGCTTCAAAAATTCAGAAGAATGGAGGGTAATACCCCCTTGCTTCCCTTGTTGCTGCGCCCCTGCTTAGTAATAAAAACCGTTCTCATGCACACGTTACTATGTCTACAGCTGTTAACGTCGTACCGTAAACCTGGGTGACTTGGACTCATTCAGAATATTGCTTTTGACGTCTTGCGGTGAACAAGTACATAATCGAAGCCGAATGATAAAAAATATCATTAGATCAATCCAGTTAAATTATGAAATTTTCTTCAATAAATGACATAAACACCAGCACTTTGGGTGTTCAAGAGAACGCCGGCTTCCAGCAGTCATGGTAAAGAAATCTTTCTTTGTTTCAGAAATAAAGGAACTTGGTATATATTATTAATAGAGACAGAGTAAATTCGCAAGAATACTTCTTGTCACCGTATTTTACTAAACAGTGTAGCGAACTACGTCTTGCGTGACAGAAGGATGGTTATGTAGGTAGTTGTTCAAAGGCGTATCACAGATATTCAGTAGCGGTGCACCAGACTTACCAGGTCCATTCAGCTGTCGTCATGAATCCTAGGAAACAGTCAACTTTCCACGAGATACATCATTGTCCCTAACTACTGTTATATTATTGCCCTTGGCACTGCTTGACAGGATCGAAATTGAGACTTGACAAATTGAACACCAGAACTAAATTAATTTTCTCAGTTACTGTACAAATATTACAAACATTATTTACAACACAGTAATTAACACCTGTAATACGCCAATTCGGCATTGTATCTAGTGTGTAAATATGTATATAGAATTGAGCAAATGGTCACCGATGACAGCATAATGGGCCATTATTTTTGTTTAAATGTAGATGTTTTATTAATATGTGGTAGAAGCACTCAGCACGGAAAATTGTAGATAAACCTACTGTAGCAGAATAACTCACTGTAATTGTATATACCTAGATAGAATAATAATTGAGCTACAGAGATGATTCAAATTGTGCCAGACTTTGTGAAAGCTGTAGATTTTAGTTATTATTAGGTTAATGATAGTTAAAATATGTAAAATTTATGTTATATCTAGAGGACGATGAGGCCGTAGAGAATTGGATTTCGTCAGGCTGCGGGAAGCCGAGGACTGGCCATGTATGTGTCAAGGGGTTGGCGAATTGTTGAGGGGAAGAGTGCCTTGTACGTCCCACAGGGCGAGAAAGTGTTAGAAAGAAACAGGAATAAGACGCCTGCAACGGTTTGCCGCCAGGCAGTTGAATTTAAAATGTAAATTAAATATAAATTTAGTTAAAAGTAAGGACATTTTTATGCTAGAATTGAAGAGCATGAACAAACATGTAAATTGGTAATTTTGATTAACAAATTTGATACTTGATACGCTCGCAAAGGACTGATTTCTTAGCCGTCGGCAAACCGAGTTCAAATGTATCAGGGTTCATCTCAGAGCTCGAGGCAGTCGAACGTGTTGCCGTCCTCGGGGCTGGGGCCGCGTCTCGCGGAAGTGTGGCCGAGTGTCTGTCCCTGGATACGATTTGCGACGATTAACCGGACGATATTTGTAAGCATTAACAAGCCGATTGGTCGAAATAGTTTTTTTGTGCATTGCCACGCCATTGTTCGCATAGCTCACATGAGGCGCGGAGTGGTATGACAGACTTAAACGCGAATCAGTGACCTGGTCTATTCTGTTCAACGGTGAGCGAGGGCCATTTGCCGCCGTATCAAGTAACTTGTCATCTCAATATTGACTGTATTATTTTAACATACCCGCTGAGCTAGACCGGGGCAGAACTGTTTAAATTAATATTATTGATCGGAAGGGACACTTACATTAATTGTGTTGTAGTTCGCCGTCGAGGGCAACTTACACACCTGCCTTTCATTCATACTTCTGTAATTAATCATGCACTTAATTTGCTACAAATTTTCATCCTACATTTCTGAAGGTATGCAATCTATTATTATTAAATACGACATAAATTAACTTTCGATTACCTAGTTGTTATGTATGGGACACTCATTTCTAAAATGAAACTCTCGCAAACGTCTAAAATACGAGAAAAGTTTTTTTGAAATGTAATACAGCGTCTGTCTTGAGAGTTCTAAGACTAGCAAGCTATACGACGATAAAGTTGAGGAAACATTTAACCATATCTTTCAAATACGGCATTGAGGCAGGGTTACTGAAATTACTAGACTCTGGGGAGTTGAGGTACATGTAAAGTAAAATCGAAGAAGATAGGAGGAAATGAAACCGATCGAAGAAAGCGTGAAGCTAGCTCATACAGTTTGCAAAGTTATTAGTACAATTCTTAGCAAGGAACGACGTACAGAGCGCATACACATATGTGCCAGGCAGAAACATAGGCACTGAAGAAGAAAAATGCGACCAGAGTATAGGAGTGTAAGACGAACATTTCAAAAAGTAGATAAGGTACTGCAAGAATGGTTGTAAGGAATACCAGACAGAGAAAGACAGAGAGATAAAACTGTTGAGTACGCAATCAGAATTTAAAAAAAATGTATTACCAAAGAAGACGAGGGAACAATGAGTGGAATAAAGATGACCAGGAAGAATATTGAAGAAAATGGGTGGAAGGGAATAAAAAATATCATGAAAAGGAAAGGTATTAATCAGAAGATGATATGGGAAGAAGAGAGTTGGAAAATATAATAACATGGAAACGTCTTTCTTTACGCCACACAGACCCAGTTGAAGGCTGGAAATGGTCCACGACAATGGTTATATGAAATAAATGTGCAGTTTTTCAGAAAAAAGAGATGCAAACTTGTTCTGTTTACTGTGAACTATGTTGTATGTAATCATAAGCGTATTTGCGTGAGTATTCTTGTGCATTTGAAACAAATAAATTTAAATGAACGTCAACGTTTTGTGAAGTGAAAAATCTTGGGCAGTAAGAATTTAGGTATTGTTAGCTGAAACGCCACACCTCGCTCCGTGGGTTTTTGGCCTCCAAACCCAAATTTTACTGAGGTTGCAGTAGCTGTTTATATTAAAATGTATTCTTTAATGTGAAGTATTATTAAATACGTACTATAATTTCCCTACCACGATAAAAGTATGAGGGGGAAATAGAAGTATATGTCAACGACATGTAAAGTGTAATTTGACAGTCCTGCTATTTCTTTCATTTCGCCGTCACTTTTATACATTTACAATACAGTTTGTGTGGAAATATATAGTTATTTATTACTCGGGTCTGATTTTAGAATCTACCAGCGTAAAAATGTTAAAACATCGAGCTTTAATGAAATAAAGTACGGCATCAAAGTAGGACAGTCAGTAAAAATAAAATACCAAGAATGTAGTTACGACAAAAAAAATCCATGTAGTCTCAGCGTCCGTTGATAGTAACTTGCAGAAACCTCGTCAAACGTGTCACTCAAAGTCTTACCACGCAGAACATAACTGAAATTAATAGAGAAAACCAAAGTAATGATGAAGACTAAAGTACGTGTCATGGATGTTGTGAGCAATCGACAGAAAATATCAGTGAGCACGACAGTGGTAGCTTCGTGCTCATGCTATAGGGCATCGACAAGATATCTAACTCCAAGCGTAAAAAGGTCATCCGGGGGGAAAGGGGTTACATTAACAGCTATGTTAATAAAGTATTTGAATACTTCAATACCGAACATTGGAATATGAACAAACTGGGGACAACATTTACACCGTACGTGCAGGCCACGATTGAAACGAAAGCAACATAGATTTTTATGCAGCCAGAAGTGAAGAAACGCCAAGAAAATCAAGATACAAAAAGTACTTCGCAAACAACTCACCGTCCTTAGCCACTCATCTTCAACAACATTTGGAACTGTCTGCTACTCGGGACGAGATATACCTACTGTTGCAAGTGTTGGTGATGCCTACTACATGTTAACAACACCAGACTTGTCCTTTGGTGAAAATAACTTCTTGAGCCTAGTAAGGTTAATTGTTGTACTACAAGCTAGGAAAATAATTACATGCATTACTGACAAAATTGTAACAGGTAATTTTTCACCGCTAGTTTAGCAGGTGTCGACAAGATGAATATTGCATGCTGGTTAATATGATGGGAACTTTATGTGCAGCCCCAAACATTGCTGAAGGACGAAATTTTTTCATTAGCACCAGCATAATATTGACACATTACCAATACCAGTACTACTAGCAACGTAAATGGTCCCTAGCCAAACTGACAAGACCGATCTTCCTAACTATATTAAAATCATTCTTAGCCTAGTTAACATCGTTGTTTATATGTTCTTTGCTATAGGCGGTTCGGGTTAAAGTGAGCACTCAAAAACGCCCTGTTAATGTTCTATTTTCAGCCAATTCGTATCTTTCCGTGCGTAACGGCTAACGATGGAACGTGTCTAGCCTATCTGGACACGTCACTTGATGTTTGCGCCTGTAAGATACTATATGCAGTCAGTACGAATCGTTACAGTTTGATAAAATAAAGTTTACTAATTATATAAACACCTACCGCCAATCAGAATTAGGCGGCTGCCATGCTAGCCGGCAGCCAGGCCAATAGGAACCACATAGCAACATGCAGGAGCCAAACATACACGGGTCTGGTGTCAACAACCTCGGGCAGCCAATAAGCGGCGAAGTTCGCCAATACCAAATGAGCCGACATGTAATTTCGCGTCTGTATTGCTATCTAGTCTGTGCCAGTGCCGAGGCTTCTATGACATCAGTGTGACAAAAGTCGCAGGCACGATGCGATCTCAGAAAACAAAGTATTTATATTTCATTTGAATCGCAAGCGCAATAAAGTTGAAAAAAATTATTTTAATAGTGTCCCCACATATTGGTGTAAATGGTGAGTTGGTAGAAAATTGTGTTAATATTTATTTTACGAGATTTTTGTTTATTTTAAGAGAATCGTATCATTCTTAAGGGAAATGTGTAATAGGGAAGATGCATAGAAAAAGTAATTAATATTTACATGATTCTTCCGAATTAGGTCGGCATCAAATCTAGAATCCATTTTAATGTTTCAGATACAGTCTAGAATAACAAGTTCTAGGTTTTAAAAAGTCAGTCGAATGAAGTTCGCAATCGTCCAAAAAGTGAACCTACCGAGGCAACACCTTAACTGCGCTTAACCAAGCCTGTCTCTTAGAGACTGGTGATCGAGTGTGCTGGAAGCGCGAGATGGAAAAATAATATTGCAGACCAATTTTATTATTAATAATATTTTTTCTCCCAATAATTGTTATGTTTCTCGTGAAAAACTGTGAAAGTAGCAGCCTGCCGTGCTGCTATCTCTGGGAAAGCTGCAAGACCCCGTCCATCCCCGAATGATCGGCCAATCAAGGGTGCCCTCACCTATTGGCTAATGACGTCACAGCCAATGGACCAGCCAAAAACACCATAGCTATCGAGATTTCGTTGCAAACTGCAAGCTATTGACTACAGCTTTTAACTTAAAATATTTTTTTTCCTAACTGTGTCATAATGTACACTATATACATAAATAATCATTGCATACATAAACTGTATTTTTGTCGTTAATAGCAGACTATTACGTCTCTTCTTGTAGCTTAAACCATGCAGTCTGTCTTGATTTTTCAGACGGCACTCAAGTAAACATTTTATACGGAATAAATTGCGTTTTATTGCTCATGACCTGAACGTATGTTGTTGTAGTACAGTAAAATGTACAGTATGATGTCGTCACAGGGACATCAACATGGCGGTTCACGTTTTACAGCGAAAAAAAAAAATACTGCTATTTTCGTTTACGTTTTTCTCTTGTTACACAGACGCAAAGAAAGAAAGTATGGCACCGTTGTTAATTAAATTAAACGAACTTTTAAAATAAAAATGTGATAATTGTTACATAATTTTCACAAGCGGGAATGTAGGGGGGCACCGTATCGAAAATATAATACAGGAAAATAATAAAAAACGGAAACGTTAATGGCTGTCATATAAGAGGGTATGTGGTAGTAAGGACCTATTCACGTTTTATATTAGTTAGTTTTTGTCGCGCGGTAGTCAAACTAGTGTTCGCAATAACGAGAAATATTAAAGCCGCATCGCGCCCAGTCAGTCGCTCTATTGTGATTTTAGCATTACGCCAAACTGACGACGTACAGCTAATTTTTGCGGTAACACAAAGAAAAAAAAATACGTATAAGAGACTCGCTGGCAGATATTTTTAGTTCGGTAAGTGTGGAGGGTAGTGACCTATAAGTCCGCTTGTCGTCACCTCCAAGCCACATTCCTAAGTCTTGCCTTCTCCCAACGATTAAGGCCATGATCTTTCATTTATTTCAAACAATTGCAAATAACTCAAATATTTATTAACCAAATGCTTTGAAAAAAATTGGCACTCTGTACAGTCATACAATACACAATTTGGCCAAAGCGGTTTTTAAATATGATGTACCGTTTTCTAGAAAAAAACTTACTTTGCTTCATTGTGGCTTGTTTTGACAACAAAATATGTGATATTTCAGGGGCAAAAATCTAAAAATCCGTTTGGTGTCTTGCAACAGAAATATTCCGATACAAACGATAATATATAAGTGTTAAAACTGTAAGATAAATTTTTGATGAATGTATTCAATTGCGTTAAAAATTTTATTTTCGAAACCACTGCAAAACTAAAGATCGAGGCCTTAAGGATGATAACACCGTTTTTACATTTTTGAATGTCACGTGACCTAACATAAATGCATACATAAAATACGGTTAACAATATTACTTAATACATTAGCTAAATATTGTTATACATACAAAATAATATTTGTTATGCTAGTGTTTAAAATTCCTACAATTATTTGTGTTCTACATAGCATTTCGTTCAGATAATTGTGTGTATGATTTGTGAACATACTGAGATAAGAAAATGTTTAAGATTACCTAGCAGTTAACCTAAGAATTGTTCTTAACTTTTTCTGGTATTAGGTCAATGTAACGTATCGTCAAGTGAATTTTTAAATTTTTTTAAAAGAATTTCCCAGAGAGCAATACCCTGTTTAGGGACTGTACACGTACCAACTTATGCTGCTGTTCAAATACATTACTTAAAGCAGCATAGTCTTTTGGTTCACTATGAATATGTTATGATGAATACAATATATTTACACTTTACATACGTCCAAGACTAAGCACTGCAGCTTGATGATTTATTAAATAATACAAACATAAACAAACATCACAATCCATGTAATAATGAATACGTAATTTAAATACTAATGACTAATGTTTTCGTACTTGATAAATTATTGCAATATTCATCTGTAAATAAGTTTAAATACACAGCACTATCAATTTCAGTACACACATTCAGTGATAATAACTACAAACTTGATAAAGTATAACGTACTGCATACTATAGCATGCATACACACAAACAAAACACAATTCTTTAATGAGTAACTATATGTCCAACAGGTACTACTAACTACAAGTTTGAGAACATGTCATTTACTGTATATTGTTTACTTTAGAACATGTTACATACTTAGAGCCACGATTTTATGGTGAAAAGATTTTTGCAACATTTGGTTTCGATGCGTCATGTGCACGTCTACAGGTCTACTACATCGCCCGTAATTGGATAATTTTACTCTCTCTTGCCTTGGCAAATTACAGACGTAAGGAGTCACAATAATCTTACGCTGATTGGTGCAGTCAAATGAGAAACGTTTCTGAACAAAGACACGCTGCCAATAACCACGAATCAAAGCTGCCGATGTGCACGAGAGACACTGAAACAAAGTGCGGCAAAAATCTTTTCGCGACAAAATCGTGGCCCTATACATACTTTATATTGTTTACGTACTTTTATACACGCAACAAAACACAATACACATAATTACACATCTTAACACACAACACATTATGCAATTCACAACACAATATGCAGTACACAACACAATACAGTACACATGTGTAGCTACTATCTACTAGCTAAAGAAAAATTTCATTCTCATTACTTATTGCGTACCAATTATCATACCACGTGATATATATTATGACTAGCTATTTACATTAAAAACTAGTTACTACATGATTGAGATAGTATTACATATATTTTGCTATCATACATACACATATCAGTCTTCTTAAGCTTAAGTTCAGGCCTGTATGTCAGTCTCATTAATATAAACTGATCATAAGTAGATGAAAGGAGCTAAATATAGAATACGCCTACAATTTCTATATTTATTTATATTAATTCATGTTTGATTAATTTTGGGGACGCATGTTGTGATTAATTAAAAATGCTATTTTAGGTCATGACAGTAAAGTTAGAACCAAAAATATTTACCACATATCAATCAAAACTAGTAAATGTTTTATCAAAATATGTACGTTTTGGCCACTGTGAAAATTGGTACCTAACATGGAATACTGTGGTACCTAATATGGAATACTGACATTAATCTTACGAACTATGAACTTTCAATGACAATAAAAGCACTGATTAAATTTACTTTTCATTTTATAAATTTCGTAGGCAAATACTGAAAACGTACTGTACTATATGCAACAATATTACTAAAACATGTGGTTTTCTGCAGCAGAACATTCGGTGTGACCCCCATCATGCACTCTCCAAGCACTGTACCCACGCTTCACTATATAGGTCTTGTGAAAATATAACCTCTGAAAAACAAGCACAAAACATATGTATCAACAAGACGACTAGCCCGAATCTTCCAAATCACTATCATAAGATTGATCACTCACACTATGTGGGTCTTTATCTGAAGAACTTTAGCATCTCCGTTTCTTGTGCTCTTGCATCTTACGTGCAACTGAACCACTGCAAGAAGGATGAGTTTTGTGTGGTTCTAGGACAGCGTCTGTTGTAGAAGCTTTTCCTTTTTTACTGGATGATGTTTAGAATGTTTTCTTTTGTTTCGAAGCATTTTTAGTGAATTCTCCAAAGTGTGTTTGTATGGTGGAAATGTTAAAACTTCTGCCTTAACTGGTGCTCGTCCATTTTGTGTTTTTTTAATATTTGCAATTTTTGGGTAGGAACTATATGTTACGGTCCAACGACTTCGGTTTTCGATAGGCTCGGCACCGATTCTGAAACTGATTAAATCAACATATATATATATATATATATATATATATATATATATATATATATATATATATATATATATATATATATATATATATATATATATAACTACTAAGTTATTTGGATACATTCAATTCAAGTCGGATTCAATTTGGAATTATAAGAATCTTTAAAAAAAATTATAAAATTTCCTCACCACCTTTCTTCCAGCGTCAAATCCCTCTCTCCTTGTCGTATCCATTCTTGCACGGACCTCAACTCCGTTTATTGGAGCTGTCCATTTCGAATGGCATGCCGTCATGAGTACCCACTATTCGTTTTTAGGAGCGAATCATTAATTCGGCATCACGACATGTCGTGAAAAGAGAGATGTGCTTATAGGTCTAGGTGATATTGGTATTTTGATAAAATACCGACGTCATATAGGTACGAAATAGACGTTGCTTTGCTCCAGCTACCTGAAATTCAGCTACCTTCACAATTTATGTTTTGGAGAAGTTTACAATACTTAATTTCTACACTGCTAATTTAAAAATATTTTTAAAATAAAAATATTTGTAATAAAGGGGAGTTCCAAAAATATTCCAGCCACTAATAAATAAAATTTACCGCATTACTTGGCAAAATTATAAAACTTAAAACCAACCAAGAAAAGATTTGGCTTATGGTTACTTAAGAAAAATTTAAACAACAGTCTACTTACAAATTTTAGTGATGTAATATATACAGTTGGAGAACAAAAAATTAGAGAAATGATATCAATTAGTGAGCCATTCTGCCATAGTATTAAAAACAGTTTTTAGTTACGAAAGAAATATGTGGATCTTATAATAACATCTTATGAGAAATATTTTGGAAGTTGTGTTCTGCGAATCATCCTGCTCAAAGTAATTTACCTCTCCTTTTAGCTTCGAATAAAACCACACGTGGAGCAGCGCCGGAATGAAGGAGCAGAAGAAACGGGAGATCCCAAGAAAAACCCGCCGATAAGCGGCATCGTCCGACACGAATCGCACATGCGAAAATCCGGAAACCGACCCCGCCGGGAATCGAACCCGGATCGCCTTGGTGGGAGGCGAGTGTTTTAGTCACTGCACCAACCACGGCTTCGTTTGTAAAGAGGCAACGAATATAATAAACAAATCGTTCATAAAGCCGTCAACATTCGTAAACAACATCACATAAAGACCCGTATCCACCAAACTCACAAACTGAGTTCAGGTATAAACAGAAACAGCAGTGAAGTCCAGTCTGTCCAAATATCAATTTAAATTTTGCAGGTCTCCGGCCAATTTTTAATTACAGCAACAATGAAGGAATAGACGGATGTTTATGGGAAGTTGGATTATAGCATGCTGGTCTCGAAACTCACATAATTTTCCTTTACTTAAGAGGGCGTGATATATAAATAAACGCTGAACACATCAATTGATTTATACGCCTTTTTCGAAGCCAATAAGGATAAAATATCAGTGACAATCCTAGATAATGGTATTTGCCAACTTTATGAGTAAATATTTATCCAGAATTACAAATTCGTTATACGTGATCTCTTGCGCCGCAGTTAAATGCACGAGGTTCCGGCGTCAGAGAGTGTGCCTTGGAAGTTCCGAACATTGCAAACAATTTTGTTTAAAACGTTGACTAAAACTATTGTCTAGGAATGATATTGTTTAATTTTCACAAATTGGCTTCAAGAAAAGTACAGTTATAGATTAATGCTTTTAGCGTTGAAATATGTACATACCACGCCCTCTTAAGGAATAATGATAACCGTAAGGTCATATCTTGCTATTTTATTATTTTGTTGTCTGACACAGATGGAGAAAATCGCCACCTGACGATAATTATACGAAATCACATAAATTAGAGACGGGAAAAATTCGCGTGTTCACTGACATGTAGGCTAGCTTCCAAGAACATGTGTGTATTCAAGCAGACATTATCTGCTCACTGGCTGCTCGATGACACAGTGATATGGGCCTGCATTTAGTAGCTTCTGTACTATTGGCTAAGCGACTTCCAGGAAGTGTCAAATAAGTCACGGGCCAATTGCGAAAGTGGCACGAACTTACAGTTGCTGGAATTACAGCTTGGGGCCAAAAGAAAACGCGTTTTTTTTCAGGTCTCTAGTAATCACCTTTTACAATTCGGTGCCTTAAAGTTCAAAATTTTCTGAAAATGTTATATTACATTTTAGTGTGTGTGATTAATTTAGTCAAATTCTTCTTGCAGTTTATTTTCTCACGCATGACATACTGAAGTAGATTCAGGAACATTAAAGAACTTGTTAGTGTATATTAACCTACATTTACCTCAACATTCGAAGGTTTCAGCTGCCGATGAAACAAATTTGAATATATGAAATGTATCGTTATATATTTAAATACATTTTTGCAATCGATTTACTGGCTTATTACTAGCTTATTCCCGGTGTATGACTCACGGCATGAGGGTGTCAATGCTCACTCGTCAGTTGATAATTATTTCAGCAATTACTGAAATTTGTTCGTATGTGATGAATGATGTAAGATTTATTTTGCTTGGTTAATTACGCGTATTCCCATTTTATGCGAAATTTTAATTTTAAGGTAGTGCACGGTAAAATCCGTCATCAAAGGGATGAATTTTACGACGAAGTAGCACTTTTCTTAAGCTTTGTCAGATAAAAAAAAATTAAATTTATGAAATAGCGGTAAGTGTTTAAAATGTGCTGCAGCAACTGAGATTTTTTCCGAAACTATTGAACCTGCCTTATACGTGTATACATACGAAAAATAACACACTTAAAAACTGTGTCGCAATACGTTTATATATTCAGCATACTCATAAGAAACATGATATTTGTACACCATTAAATGGCTAAAAACGACTTATATAGACAGCCGTGACTATGAAAATTCCAACCCTATTGGAAAGAACTTATTGTAGCTCAACAGATATATCCAGAGATGTACGAGTGCCGCTGACCGGAGAGTGTACTGCACTGTCACCTTTATGCACCAGCGTACACTGCTTTACTATTATTCTTATTTTTCTGCGGTGATCATTAGATATGATGGTAAAACGCGAAAATGTTTTGGTACAACATACCCTTGAAAACACTGTAGTTTCTTGCAACATGTATTATTCGGTGATTATTAGAGGTACGTCAATTTCGCAAATACATTCCAGGTCATGTTGAACGCCAAAAAATATATAATTCTTAATCACGTGTGTGATTAGCTGGCGGCTGTCACGAAACGCTTTTGACTACTGCAAGCCAGTAGTAAATAAGGAAATGTTTCATAGAGCTATCGCTTGTAATGTTGTAAGCCAATGAACAATCGACTGTATCTAGAGCGTGTACAGGACTGAGCAATCTAAGCTACTGCCAGATGAATCCGCGAAATCAACGTACCTCTAGTGATTATACTTCTGACACAATGTAGCTGTCCGTAGACCAGCAAAAGGCATCAAATATTACAATATCGGTATTCTTATTGGCACCGTGAAATAGGGTAACAGCTCCGAGTACAAGCTAAAGCCAGTAATCTTCTGGTAAGCTGAACGAGTGTTGAAATCCAGCAAACAGTCAAGTTTTCCCGCGATAAACCAGCATCTCTAGTAATCATATAAGTTTATTTGTGGGCAGTATGGTTTTAGGCGCAACGCATGTTTATATCGCTTTATATTTCTGAGCAGGAAAAAATCCGCGTTATGTCATTTATAGGGGAATGAGACGCATGTTTATAAAAACGTCCTGAATTTTTAAATGTAAAACGACGTAGTTTTAAATATGTGTTCTTTACGACATATATAACGCTAATTTAGCTGTTCCGTCAAAGAAAGAATAATAATCGCCACTCGCAGCAATACATTTCGAGCGCAGGTATGAAATTCCGTTAAGGGGGCCGCCTACCACGCGTTTAAAAAGTATGTTGCATTGTGTTTCCAAACACGCTTTTCTATTACGAAACTATTCCATATGCGCCCCTTTTGCCAACGTACAAAAGAAAACACACTTCAGACAAGGTCGGAAGGTCATTGTTAAAACAATACGCTTTTCAGACTGCCGTTCTTCAAAATGTTATGTCAACCTTACAGTTCCGTCGCTTTTGAGCCTCTAACACGTGCTTAAGCGGCACACTTAAGGAAAACACTATTTTTGTTTACTTTGTTGAAGCAACATAACGTTCATATCAAATAATACCTACACTGTTTTGCCGCCATAGATGATTATGCATGCCTAATTTTTGTGGCAGCAATAAACGTAAGATCTGCTGATCGAGACAAACGCGACTGTGGCGCCACCTACTGTTTCACGTTCATTTTGAACACAAGATAATGTGATCTTTGAAGGTCACAAGATAATATTCACGCGACTGTCAATTTATGTAACTTTTGCAATTGAATATTGACTTGCTTGACACATCTCAGAGAACGCTGCGCCAATAATAAAGAAGCAACAGAGTATAGACCCGATCATGCGATATCACTTGCCAGCGAACTACCAATGAGCAGGTGTTGTCAGCTCGCGTACATCTTGTAGGCTAGCTTACAGGCAGACTTGGGAAAGTTAACCAAAAAATCTAACTGTTTAAAGTTGAAGTTAATGCCTTAAAATTTTAACTGATTTAAGCTAAAAATTAACTTTTAAAATATCAACTGATAAAAGTTTAAGTTAAAAGAAAATTAACTGATTAAAGTTAAAAGTTAGTGTGTCCCAAAATATTTGTATGGAGAAAAATAAAACGTTACACACGCATGGCCACAAAGAAATTATCGCGCTCTTCTTACATTTATGCCAAAATCTTGGAGACAGTTTGTGGTGGACGTGTTCCATTCAACAGCTGAGACAGTAGACAGGACTCCGTAGTTTGATATTTTTCGTAGCCAGACTGGTTAAATATTTTCTCAATCTCACATACCAGTAATTCTAATGTTAAAAAAATGAAACTTGTAACGTGTCTCAGGCTGATGCAAACTGATGAGGAGGAGCACTAGTGGATTCGTCATAGGCGCATCACTTCGGGTTTCGTCTGTGCCTTAGAAGTTTTGGTTCTTAAAACTCTAAAATTTTAACTAGATCTGTCATTTTAGCCTATAAGTCATCAAATCTCTTACCATTGCAAATTGCCTTGAATCGCTGTACAATAAATGATACTGCTTTACGGCCTCCAGCAACGGACACTTGTAGGTCTTCCAAGAACGACTTGGCATGAACACATATCTGCAAATAAGGAAACTTAAATGTACTTCAGCCTTTGCTATCTGATCTAGAATACCTCTCGCTATGCTTGATATCTCTTCTTTGAATTCAGCAGTATTTGAAAGCAGTGCATTGCTAGAACAGAACTGTACGTGGAAGCAACTCGAATAGTTCATCTTATAGGACAGAGGGTACGAACACGAGATGACACATTTTCTTCATTATCAAGTAGTATTTCTGCAAATGTGCCTTCCTCTTTGGAGAATTATTTATAATTACAGTCATGTCATTAGCCCACCGAAGGCAGTTAAAAATCAATTATATCTTTCTCGCTACATCTTGCAGTGCCAATTTTAGTGAATGATTTCCAGAGTGTATATGCAGTGCTTGTGCACCCTTGAACATACACCATACCAGTCATATTTGAAGCCTCATTGTAGCACTGACCACGTATGTTTTGAAGAGGTATATTGAAGCGAAACAAGACATCCATGATGAGTTTGAAAAATGATTCTCCAGTTGTTGACGAAGTGGAATACAAACCAAGGAATAGTTCTTCTGGCTATAGATCTTTCACAATTCTAATATTAATTGTTACTTGCTCAACTCCTGCAACGTAATCTGTTTCAACAATCAAACTAATATGGAGTTACCTTGCTGTCCTTGTTCATTGTCATGCGAATGAATCACAAGCCCTTGTAATGCCAAGTTCTGCAGTGAAGTGAATATTTTATTAAGAGCAATATTCGCTTCTTGTTGTTTCTGAGACACAGAATAAATTTTTAGCAGAAACTGGTGTCTGCTTCAGTACTGCAATTTGTGAAGGCTATCTAAGTGAAGAGTTAATTCACATGCTTTGCTAATTTTCTTCGACCTTTTTGTAGTACAGTCTATACCATATAAGAATTCCATTATTTAACAGATCATTAAAAAGTAGAACAATGTAAACAAAAACAGTATGTATCCTTCCACCACCACGTGTTCTCCAGCTCACCATCAAAACATGTCAACAGTTAAGGTATATTATGATTGCAATAACATCTAAAGTGTGTTGTGATTTCCTTTTGGTTATTTTTATATCTCCGACAAGTTGGTAAACCGTTTTCAATATTGGTAGTACATTAATCTTACTAGGATTAGGTGGGCAGTTTTAATGGAAAATTATTTCATACTTCAGAAATGGATAGCCTACTCTACAGTAGTTAGTTAATATAATAATTCAAAATTTAACATTATGTATTGTATATTTTCCTAGGTATGCTCAAAATTGTAACATTTAATAGCATTACCAAAAATAATGTATGGGTAACTTCAATTTTTTTATTTCTACTTGACACCTAAAAATTTTAAATAATAGTAGCTTATTTGGTTACAACAAACAATAGTTGCAAGAGTATACGACAGTGTAAGCATGCATCTTTAAATTTTAAAATTAAAATATATATGCAAGCATTAATTCAATTATATTTCTTGTTGCCTTCAATTTGGTTCTGCACTATCGGATCATAAAGTAGTAGTTTAAGTTTTATATAGAAGACTATCGAAAAAACTTACCTTTTGTGGGTAGGGCCTACCTTCGAAATATCAGTGTTGTTATTTTAGTCGTGTGACTCACAATGCTTAAAACAAAACTTGTTTCTTATAGACAACATAGCAAAAATTCGCACTCTTACAACCTAAATGGAAATAATATATCAACAAAAAGCGTAAGTAATAAACAAACATGGGTAGGCCTAATTTCCCAAATCAGCTTTAAATCTTTTAGTAACACATATGATTAAATACGTGCACTTAAATGGCCGGGAAATACATAGGCGTAAGTCTTCTGAACTTTTAGCTGCTGACAGGCACAAAATCTCACGTGGACTTGATATTAAATGGAACCACTTTACTTTTTTGTACATAAAGAATTTTTGAGTCGGCGACTTGAAAAAGCATGTTTGTGTATAGGCCTACAACAAGAACCGTAAGTGTTTACCCACAAATTCTGTTAAAATATAATGTAGGTAATATATATTTTTTTAATTTTCTGTAGCACTTTTCTCTGGATGGATTACTCGTTTCTTACTTAGCAACTGCTTTAGTAGACATGCCACGATGCTGCAAGGCTGAAGGTTTTTCCAGTTCTCTCTTCCGTAACGCGTCTTAAAATATCCCGTCGTTGGCTGTTACAGGCCGGGTATTTTAATCCCTGTATTTCAATATATTAAATATATGCACAGAATTAAAAATAACATCTTAAAAGAATCACAAGCGCACACGAACATACGAGAAGCTCACACAATGGCCGTCCTTTGTTTTGGTTGCCGGTACAGAACTGTTGATAATGGCGCGGTTGTTTGTACAATAAATTATAGAAATGACGCAATTTGAATAGAATAAAATAGTTAACTGACTGATGTTGGATACAGAACCGTGTTATTATTATAGAGGATGGTTTATCGCGGGAAAACTTGACTGTTTTCTGGATTCCAACGTACGTTCAACCTACCATTAAGATTACTGGCTTATGTATGTGGAGCTATTACCCTATTTGACTGAGCCAACAAGAATTCGGCTTCTGTAATATTCGATGCCTGTTATTGGTCTGCAGACAGCTACGGAGTGTGAGGCGTGTATAATCCAATCATACATGTTGCGAGAAACTATAGTGTTTTCAAGGGTATGTTGGCACAACAATTTTTGCGATATACCATCATCTCTAATTATTATATTACGGTTCTTCCAAAATGCTTACTAATTTTTCACGTATAATACACACTATTTTCAATGTGGGCGATGGAAGTTAACAGATTTGTATATCAGGCCTGCAACTACTGCTTCATAAGGTCATACGATCACATCCTGTTGTTTTAAATTGTTTGTTATTCTGCCATGTGTTTGGACGCGTGTTACAAATATTGGTAGCATCGGCTGTCAAAATACGGAATTCTTACATGCGATAGACAGTAATAAACACAAACTCTATGAATGCTGCTCCAACCTTTATTTTGCGTAAATTCATTTTGCGAGCTTTGCTGGATGTTAAACACAGGAATTCCTTCCTCGCATTGTCGAAGTGAAGCCAGGAACATTTTTCAGATAATGGTTGATGAGGCTTTAAACCTATTCTTCAATCTGTAAAACAAATTGACATATTTCGTTTTGAAAACTAAAACTGCTACTGTAGGTGGTTGATGCTAAAATAAGAAAGTTTCAAAAGACCTGAAAAATGTCTACTTTCTGCTTTTTGAGTATTTTCCCGCAACATATCAACGCAATTGTGAACATTGCCAAGTATGCCTAACTTATTATTACATCGGCTTTTTTGAATCCCATTGAATGTGTTAGCCTTAATATAATGTAGTAAAACTTTCTGGCACCAGTAACTACTACTCAAAATAGCCAAAATCACGTATATATGATATGTAAATATTTAGTTTTTTAATAAATACTTTAGTTATGGCATTGGCAGTGAACAGGAGCAGGAGACGAAAAATTATAAAACAACGAACTAGATACTGTAAGTTGAAAAATATTTTGGCTTTGTTATTTTATTTTTGCTTTTATTGGACTTCGTCTCCGTAAATTACAAGCTTTGAAACAAGGCTTTATTTTTTTTAATTACGCCATGAAAGACGCTAGCCACATTTTTGTAACTGTGCCATATTGCAGAGAAGAAACACACATTTATGGGCCTTCCTAATAAAAATAAATCTGGATCATTTGAAGCAGTATTGCGATTTCGAAATTTTAAAAACAAAACAAATATTTGAGGGGGGGGTCTTTTAGAACAAATGTGTGTTAATTTGTTTCTTTCTTACGTCTTAATTAATTTTTCGAAACACAAACAATATTTAAAATGAGGCAAAATCAGATAAACTCAATATCATTCATCAATTGTTGTAAATATCCTCTTTTACAAAAAAAAAAGTTTCAAATTATAGATAACAAATGGCATCTCTTGTCAACAGACAAACGTAAGGAATTAGAACACTTACATTTCAAAATGCAGAGTAAACTAAATAAACACGATTCACAAAGCTGTCGCACTGCCATATTATTTAGAGAGTGTGTCACAACGATTTCGTACGGCAGGACGTAACTTTAAAGCAAGCGTGTAAATGATTTTACTAGGGTGAATACAGATAGCTTCGAAGAAAACGTTTCGCAACAGCAGTGACTAAAAGAAATGAGTGAGCTACTATAGATCTGTTGGAAACTAACATATTGTCATCGAATCGCGACTGTGTTGTGCAACGCAAAAGTAATGTATGTGAACCTCAGACCAATGATTTCATCTCATACATCTTGCTACATTTTATAGTAAAGCAAAGATAGCTCTGAAACTTTAATTTACAGTACAATATGCAATATACATTACCTCGATGCTGTGCTATTTCACCTACAACCTGCGCAATAGACAAAACTGATTCGTCGGAATTGTCTTATAGTGTTTGATCTGTCTAAGGACGGAGGTCCAATTTCAGTTTTGTCAGAAACGCCCCTGATACCGCCTAATTCTTATTCAGTAGCTGGAATTTCAGTTGCGTTATTGAAATCCTATCTTGTCAGACTCAGAATTACCTAAAAATGAGCGAATATACATATGCATAATTTTGTACATCAGAATATTAAATGTATATTTAAACACAAAATACTTACTTTTATAAATATAATGTTAAACTCTCCATTAGCAGCTGCAATAATGCTGTCAGATTTACTTGCGCTAGCAAGTTCTATAATACTCTCTTTTGAAAATTGCAGTGAAGAGTATATGGAAGGACTTGTTGTTTCGGTAATTTCACCTCTGTTTGGTACTGCGTCTGAAGGTAAGGGCAAGGGCATACCTGCAACTGTGGCTATATCTGAAAAAAAATTAATTAATACTTTAGTAGTCTAATATAAGTGTATCATGAATGCCAAAACAGAGGAATATTTAGACTACTAAAGAGATACCTACTATTACAATTTGTATGAACTTACCATTTTCTGGAGGTTTATTTGCAAAGAATGTATGCAATGTTTGCGAATTCTGTTGTCTTTTATCCTCATCCCACACAAATATTCACGATTTGGGCTGTGCACAACTGTGAATTGTTGCTAAATTATTACAAAATAATAGTAATTCACTGCATCTTCACAAGCCTACAGCACCATAGTCCCACTGTTCACAAACAACTGTTTGCAAATGCCTTGCATTACCAACTACACATTTGTAGCTGGTAGTGAACAGTGCCAATATGCGAAACCAAGTGTGAAATAGTGTTTCGAAATCTCACTAGAAAGAGCCCACTGTGTGGAGGGATACACTGCGCTCTGCCAACTAGTAATGTGTGCTGCAGAGTTCCGTTTTTCTGCCCATGCCTTCAATATAGAGTACACAACGATCACACCACTGTCTGTCGATACACTACGCAGTTCTATAAAGTGTATATCATTGTATTCTTAATTTTTCTATATGGTATCATTTTGATCTGTACAGCAGCATAGTTGGTATAACATAAATTTTTTCTTATAAATATTTTCTCTGTTTTAATCCCCAAGTACAGCTTGTACCCCTTGTCCCCTCCAAACAACAAAAGTGAGGGGGTCCATGTCCCCCTTGTCCCCCCCCCCCCAGTTCCTCACCTTGTTCTGGACAAGTGTTTGCTGATAAAGATCGGCTATTTCATTATCTATGGTTGTTGTTTTCATAGTTTTCCATATTAACTTTCAAAAACGCGTACATTTAAAGCGTTTTTTTAAACTACCACACACCTTTAAGGGTGTTTAAGTGGGATCTAATGAAATAGTGTTTTTTAGACGATGCTTGAGAATTCCTTGTTTTTCTTACGAAACAACTTTAGTTCGCAAAGTTTTCTCGCAACGGTGCGCCAAATATAAAATCTGCATGTTACGCTGCAACGCAAATACTGACTTACTCAAATGAAATCATTCACAGTGAAATAAAATGCCATGGGATACATAACCTTACAATTACAAACCTACCATGTAATACTTTTAATCTTTAAATAAATAGCAGAATTACTGGGGAAAAGTTGCAAATTCAGCAATTTTTTTTATAAACACAGTAGTTGTTCACTGTGACTTTTTCTAATATTAGGTTACGTAGCCCATATCATGTTATTTCACTGTGAATTATTTTGTTTAAATATGTCAACTAGTTTTTACTAATTGCATGGCAGCGTAACATGCAAATTTTGACTTTGACGCACCGTTATGAGAAAACTATGCGCGCTAAAATTGTTACGTAAGATGATACTGTACTCCCACGTATAGTCTACAAAACTAATACAATTTCGTAACAATAATAAATGTTGATATTAAACGCATTTGAACACACCTAAAGTTAAATATTGAATGACTGGCGTTAGAAAGAGCTCGCTCACGCCTATGCCACAAAGTCTCGTGACCGCAAGTGCAGTGACAAGCTGGCCATGTGTGAGGTGTGGCGTCGCCTAGGCGTCTCGACGCCTCCCGCAGACTTTTATAGCTCGACTAACACCGGGGGCAAGCGCTCGTTACTGCCTCCCGCGGCTGTTAAAAGCCCGCGTCTGCCCGGTTTGTCCGGCGATCTGCGACCCACGGCCTTCCCTTCCCCCCCTCGGCAATCCGTGTGTACCGGTGCGAGAGGAGAATCGCCAGTCCTCTGCGACAAATTGCTCCTCGTACCGGAAATGTATGCAAATGTCTGCGCCCTCGCTTCCATTTGCTCCTGCTTGGCGCGAGTGGTAGGTCTTCATCCGGGGGTTGCCAACCGGCGTCCCTCGCATACTCATTTACCACTTCGCCTGTAGCGTCTCTGACCTGGTTTCAAGTACACTCTCATAACCTGAGGTTCGTGAATTTCGCACATATAGTCTGGGTTAGGATGAACTGTGAACGTATAACGTATAAATAGGGCCCAGTAGTTTTCCCGAAAAGAATTTTGCCTCAATTTGTTCCGTGCCTTACGTGTACATCTGTAGTTCTGCTTCGTGGTTAGTGATTGGATATTTTAACTGTAACGAGCCTTGGGAATCTACCGCCAAATTACAGACGTGTGTTGTTGCAGGAACATTATTGTAATTGGCTCTGTCAAATGAGATACGGCTCTTCACATATACCCGCTGCCATGTGTACGTAAGGAAATGAAACAAGGATGGGACAAAATTCATTTCGCGAAAAACAAGGGTCTCTACGTATAAAGCGGTTTTCACAATAGAGCGACGAGCGCAGCCAATCAGAGCCTTGACGCTAGTGACGTCGTAGAGAACATTTCACAAGCGGCTGACATTGGAATTGACGCTCATCTCAGCCAACGGATACAAAGATTTAATTTTAACACTCAAGTAACTATTTTTTAGGTTAGTACAAAGTTAAATATCAATTTTATGCTAGTAAAATTATATTAAAATACCTGAAATTTGTAAATTAATAAATTTTTTTGAGTAAGTTTTTGGGAAAGCAACTTATATATTTGTATTACTTTATTTTTCGGTATTAAATTGAACCCATAACTATTTACTTTAACTGACGTGAACACAAACAGATTATAATTCATTTATTTTCCGTTCACGTTCGTTCAAAAAACATTTACAGGTACTAAGTTATTTCTCTAGGGAATAGATGGCAGCACAAGTTCGTGTCGCCAGCGGCCGGCGATAATTCATCGCTCTATTATGAAGGTGTAGCAGGAATTCGTCGCTGGCGGCAAGCGTCGGGCGTATCGCGCCTCTGTATTGTGAAAACCGTTTAAGGCAACTCTGGGGAAGATTCCAGCCACGAAGGTTTGTACGGTTCGGAAATTTTAATTTACACTTTAAAAAAATCATAGCTAGAGACACGATTTTGTCACGAAAATATTTTTGTTTCAGTTGCCTTACGTGCTCATCGGCTACTCTGCTTCCTGATTATTGGTAGCGTCAGTGTGTCTTTGTTCAGACACGTCTCTCGCTTGACTGCACCAATCAGAACAAGACGTATCACCATACGTCTGTGATCCGCGAGTAGATACCCAAGACAAGCGACAGTTAAAACACCCAATCACTGGCCATGAAACACAACTGCAGATATGCATGGAAAAAATCTTTTCGCTATAAAACCGTGGCTCTACTTATAGCTAGAGATAGGAAATTTCGCGAAAAGATGTTTGTACCACTTCGTTTCAGTGCCTTACGTGCGCACCTGCAGCTCTGCTCTGTGGTCAGTGATTGGTTGCAGTAACACCCAGCGTCTTGAGATTAAACCCGCAAATCACAGACGTGATGTGTCGCAGTTATCAGTGTATTGATTGGCACAGTTACATGAATAACGACTCTGCACAAAAAACACTCTATCGATAGCCATTAAGTTGAGCTGCAGGTGTGCACGTAAGACACTGAAACAAAGTGGGGCAAAAATATTTTCACCAAAAATTCCCGTCCCTAGATATAGCTAGGGACCCTTGTTTTTCACGAAAATATTTTGCTCCACTTGGTTTCCGTGCCTTACGTGCACATCAGCAGTTCTGCTTCGTGGTCAGTGATTGGATATTTTAACTGTCGCGAGCCTTGGGATTCCACCGGCAAATCACAGACGTGTGGTGTTGCAGAAAAGTTTTTGTAATTGGCTCAGTCAAATGAAATACGGCTTTTCACACTGACACGCTGCCAATAACAATGAAGCAGAATTGCGGATGTGCACGTAAGGCACTGAAACATAATGTGGCAAAATTCTTTTTGCGAAAAAACAGGGTTCCTAGCTATAGCTAATTGGTGACTTGCACACTTGCCGAACGAATATAGTTTCCTAACGTAATATTTTCTACATACTTATTCAAGCACTTTGGTATTGAAAATCCTTAAGTGTTGCATCTTTCCCAAAGTTAACTTACTCAGAGACACGCAAATTCCGTGGTATTATTTGGGTAAAGACTATATTTCATTGGAAATATGTTCACCTGCCTTTATGTAATATCTTTAGATGACGGTTTATCGTGGGAAAACTTGACTGTTTGCTGGGTTTCAACGATACATTCATCTTACCAGAAGATTACTCGCTTTCCCGTGTACGTGAAGCTGTTACCCTATTTAACGAGCCAATGAAAATCTCGAGTTTGTAATGTATGATGCCTGTTGTTTGTCGGCAGACAGTACAACACCCAATCGTATATGTTGAAAGAAACTACATCGTTTTCAAGGGTATGTTGACACAAAACAATTTCGCGCTATACCATAAGAAATGATGATATATCGCTAAAATGTTTTGTGCCAAAATACACTTGAAAACACTGTAGCTTCTTGCGACATGTATGATTGGGTGATATGCATCTGACACAGCGTAGCTCTCTGCAGACCAATAAACATTGCAATAGCGTGATTCCTATTAGCTTAGTCACATTGGGCAACAGCTTCACGTACACGGGAAAGCGAGTAATCTTCTGGTAAGCTGAAAGCACGCTGAAACCCAACAAACAGTGATGTTTTCCCGCGATAAACCATCGTCTCTAACAATCATCTCTAGTAATGTCATACACGTATCTGACTGCTTTGCATGCGATTGGTTGAAAGGGTAGAAAATCGCGACAGTATTTTCTGCCAGTGTATTCTCCACGTCAGTGCAGTGGCCGGCACCGTGTATAGTTGGACGACGGTTACGATGGCACGGTTCAGCTGTTTTCAGACGAATTACAGACGTTCAGTCGTACCGCAACAGTCAAACAGGGACTCGGCAGTAACAAAAGGAAACCGTAGGAAGCGAATACGTTACAATGAACCCTAGCAAACAGTCAACTTTTCCCGCGATAAATCACCTCCAGCGATCGGTTAGTCTACGGTAGCAATTTTAGTTACTGGCCAGAAGTGTTACCCACCTCAAGCCACGACGTAGTATGCTAACGGAAGGTGTCGAGGGAGTGAACAGTAGCTTCCAGTCTAGCCTGATTCTACTACAGGTTAGAAAGAAAGTGTGCTTTCTTTTAGGAGAGCTTGGCACAAGAAACGTTTTTGCCGCTAGTTTCGCTGCTATCACTAAGGGACCAGGAAACTACGAAAACGTTGTAAAATTAAATTTAAATAGGCTTGCGAATGACAGAAGTCACTTAACTAAGTTTTAAAGTGAAAACAAACCAATTTCGTGTTTTAAATTATCAATAGAGCCCACGATTTTTGGTGAAAAGAATTCTGCAACAATTTGTTTCAATGCCTTATGTGCACATATGCAGCTCTGCTTCATGGTCAGTGATTGGCTGTTTTTAACTCTCAGCGTCTTAGGGTTCCACCCGCAAATCACAGACGTGTGGTGTCGCAGTTACGTTGGCACAGTCAAATGAGCCACGCCTACATTCTGCCAATAACCATGAATCAGAGCTGCAGATGTGCACGTAAGGCATTGAAACAAATTGTTGCAGAATTCTTTTCACTAAAAATCGTGGGCTCTAGTTATCAACTTAATGTAACTTAAATTTCAGGAAAGCTCCGTGATAGGTCAGTTTGTACCCCTTTACGATACCAGCGCTCAAGCGGCAGAAATTGTCCATGTACCAATCTATTTACATTGATCTTCTAGCCTGTTGTAGAATTAAGCTTAGTCTGAAGTCATGATATTTGCAGGTCTTAACCTGTACTTCACTGTCATGTCTGTGTTTTTGACAACAACTGTCTGTTCTCCTGTTTGACTACTGCAAGCCAATAAGCAGTCAATAAGAAAGCAGTTAGTAGCGCTACCGCGCGATATCCGCTTGAACGGTTAGTGGTAGAGACATGAACTTTTCGCGAAAAGAATTTAGCCCCACTTTGTTCCAGTGCCTTATGTGCACGTCTACAGTTCTGCTTCATAGATATTGGCAGCGTGCCTTTGAACTGTGACGTTTCTCATTTGACGGTACCAATCACAATAAGGTTACTGTAACACCACACGTCTGTGATTTGCGTGTAAAACCCCACGACACACGAATGTCAAAACATCCAATCTCTGACCGTGAAGCAAGTCTGCAGATGTGCACACAAGTCACTGACACAAAGTGAGGCAAATTTCTTTTCGC
This sequence comes from Medauroidea extradentata, assembly GCA_003012365.1. Classification (NCBI taxonomy): domain Eukaryota; kingdom Metazoa; phylum Arthropoda; class Insecta; order Phasmatodea; family Phasmatidae; genus Medauroidea; species Medauroidea extradentata. The sequence goes on from PNEQ01074351.1 coordinate 47,369, forward strand.
GAAAAGTTCATGTCTCTAGTTAGTGGCCAATGTGTAGAGATGTGACCGTACATTGCAAAACACAGTAGCTGCACGCGCATTGTGTGACTGGAAGATGGTTATGTAGTTGTTTAAAAAGGCATCACAAATATTCAGTAGCGGCGCATCATAGTTATCATTAGCCTAGTTGATTGGTAACACGCCATAATTAGAGGTGCGTGAATTTGGCATATTCATCTGGCAGCAGTCTATTTTTCTCAGTCCTATACACACTCTGGCCAAAATTGGGTATCCACTGGCTTCCAACCGTGCAAACGGGTAGCACGTGATAGCGCTGTGAATTATTTCTTACATACTACGGGCTTGCTTTAGTCAAATGTATGTCAGGACAACCATTGTCCAATCACAGCAGTTGCAGTGAAGTATATGTAGAGCCCACGATTTTTGGTGAAAAGAATTCTGCAACAATTTGTTTCAATACCTTGTGTGCACAAACGCAGCTCTGCTTCTTGAGTATTGGCAGAATGTTGGCGTGGCTCATTTGACTAGTGCCAGCAGGGACAAGGTTACTGCGACACCACACGTCTATGATTTGCGGGTAAAACCCCGAGACGCTGAGAATTTACAACAGCCAATCGCTGACCATAAAGCAGAGCTGCATATGTGCACATGAGGCATTGAAACAAATTGTTGCAGAATTCTTTTCACCAAAAATCGTGGGCTCTAAGTATATGGTATTGGCGTTCAACCTGACCTAGAATATATATCCGCGAAATTCACGTATCTATAGCCATAATCGAAAACAGAAAGTCAGATATGGACATGTAATACCTGTAGATGTCTAGTTGAATTTTCTCGCGATTCTACCGATGAGATAAATCTCTTCACAAAGACACGCTACCAATAACCGTGAACCAGTGTTGCAGATGTTCACGTAAATCAGTGAAACAAGGTAGCTCAAAAAATATTTTCACTGAAATCAGGTGTCCATACTTATATGTACCGTACATCTACGTCATGGTTAGAGATGATGGTTAGAGATGATGGTTTATCGCGGAAAAACTTGACTATTTGCTAGGCTTCAACATACGTTCAACTTATCAAAAGATTACTGGCTTTTCCTTGTACGTGGAGCTACTGCCCTATTTGATTGAGCCAATAAGAATGCCACTAGTTTAATATTTAATGCATGTTATTGGTCTGCAGACAGCTACGTTGTGTCAGTGTTTTCAA
>PNEQ01074352.1:0-48563 GCA_003012365.1 Medauroidea extradentata
GACAAGAAAAGACACTACTTCACTAGAAGGCTACAAAGAAAATAACACCACGTGTGTTGTGTACAGAATTACGATTAAATATTACATCACCCAGCTCTACTCGGGATAGCAGCGGCCTATGTGAGCTGTATCACGGCCGTACCGTGAAACAATCGCCTATCTCAGGCATAAGTTGATGTATTAGAGGGAGGGGGGGGGGTCAAAGACACAATTGTAAAATACAACTAAAGACACACAGCCGTTATTATTAAAAAACTAGAATTCAATAAACTCTGAAGTGAGGAATTATTTAAAGCAGGGATCTGAACAAAAAAATGAAGGTATCTTAACAAAAAAACTAAAATCAGAAAAATCACTTCGTGACAATATTAGTAATTCTAGATAAATATTTACTCATAAAGATGGCTAATACCATTATCTAGGATTGTCATTGAGTATTTTATCAATATTGGCAGCGAAAAAAAGCGTAGGAATCAGTTGATGTTTTCAGCGTTTATTTATCAACCACCCACTCATAAGCGGTGACCCTACTTTATAATGTACGGAATGTGCTAGTTAAGTCCAGCGTGTGTTTCTCTATTTTTATTTTACGTTTCCGGTTGATTTTTGTTAAGTGACAGCAATATGGATAAAAGCAGTTTTGAGCAATTTTCAGGTGCCCCGAAACAATGTATATATGCATGATATCTAGAAAACATAAATAAAGAAGCATAGTTTTAAATGTGTTTTATATTCGTAGACGAAGATATCGAACATACTTTCTCATAACACACGGCAACAATGTTGATGCGCCAGTTGTGCAAAGCTCTTAAGGCTAGGTTTTTAGTTGCCATATTGAATTTTATTATCTTTCGCTTTTTTGGAATTCTGAGAAGAAAATTGTTAGATATGCGATTATACCTCAAATTTTATTAAGGCTATATTTCGCTGCAGTACAGACCTTGCGATTTAGCCGTTAACTTATAATAACGCCGCAATTTGTCGGGTAAATTATGAATATAAAAAATTTGCCCGACCAATTGCGGCGTAATTATAAGTTAACCAGCAAATCGCAAGGTCTGTACTGTAGCGAAATGTAAATAGAATTTGAGGTATAATCGCACATTTAACATTTTTCTTTTCAGAATTAAAAAAAAAAAAAAAAACTAAAAATAATAAATGTCAATATGGCGACTGAAACCGAGTCTTAATGAATAGCTATACTTTCACTCAAAGAAAAAAACGGGGGGTTCCATCACCCGAAAAGTTTGGGTTTTACGGTTTAAAACGGTGCTGTTTCAGGAGTTAGTTTCCAAACAAAAAAATAATAGTAGGGTCTATACCGCTTTAAGAAACTGTAGTATTTGAACGACAAATTATGCTTTCGAAGTAAAAGCCTTTGCGCTGATATAGCTTCTACTTCAAAAAGTCATTTTGTTGGCTGTTGAAACACATACCTACTTCAATTGAGGAGTTGGGTGGAATAAAGGCCTTAGTAATAAAATAGGGTTATGAGATAATGGCAGGTATATGTTTAGGAGAAATTCGTTCTTGTATTATTTTAATGTCTGACTCATATGATTTTATCATACTATAAATAGTTAGTACCTACCTACAGTACACGAGTTTATAATATAAATTATACACAGAGTCTAAGATAAAACAGCAATTATTTATAGCATAATGATACCAATCCAGGTCAAGACAAAAAAAAATCTTAAGTTAATGAAGAATTGAGATATCGTTGCAAAATTTTGTGTGTATCTCCTGCGATATTTTCCGATGTGAAAATCTTATGTAACTGGACTAAGAATAACTGTTTGATGGAAGGAAGGCCCTAGCTCACTGAAGCCTTTATTTCAGCAAACGCCTCGATTTTAATGAATAAGAAACAAAATTGCACAAAACGTTTTGAGATTTGTTAATTTTAGGGAAATAATTATTGTATTATATATATTATTTATTTTATAAATACACAAAATCGTGTAGCCATGATTGTGTTGTTAATGTCGTATTGTCTGCCCGGGGGGAGGGGATCTTTTCTCCTTTTCCTCCCCCTCCCTCCCCCAGTCGATCGCAAAGACACCGTGTAAAATAAGTGGGTAGTTAATTATCCGCCTGTAGATGCCCGCCGCCTTCGATGTGGCAACCCTGCCTGCAAGGGTAGTTTTAATAGAGCTTGTAGCTATCCTACAACTATGGCGTTACCCGCTTTCTCTGTTATAGATTTGTAGGACAGGCGGGCGAATTTGATAAAGCCAATGGTATGATGGCCTATGATCTCATAGCACCATTAAGGGCTTGTTCCCGAGTTTTTTTTTCAGACTGGTGCCAATAACTCAAATATTTTTAAACCAAAAGTTTTGAAAAAATTTTGAGTCAATGTGCAATCACACGATGCACAATACTGTGGACGCGTTTTATTTTAGTAATGTACCATTCGCCAGCAAAAAAATAATTTCCTTCATTTTTGCTTATTTTCACGACGAAAAACGTGGTACTTTGGGTAATGAAATCTAAAAAACCGTTCAGTAAAATGCTACAAAAAAAATTCAGCTACAAATTATGACATATAAGTGTCAAAACTGTGCAGCGAAAATTTGATATGAGTATTAGGTAACAATAACAAAAATATTTTCGAAATCACTGTAAAACTCCGAAACAAGGCCTTAAAACGACTAATGCTGGCTCCCACCTTCTATTAAGGGTTTTCAAGACTAGTGTAGATCAGCACTCTCTTATATTCCTATGAAACTCGGAATATACGCTCTGAATCACGTTAATGGACAGCTGACGCAGTCACGGATACTGTATAAAGGCTAGTGCACGCTCCCCGCGCGCTTCAGACTGAGGAAGGACGTGGAAGGATGAGGTTACGTCGCTTGAGCTCTCTACCCACATAAGAAATCGTCGCGTCGCAGAAGGTGACGCGCACTTGTTACTGCACACATACATCACAATGAGTCGACAGTTCGCATTGCTATAAACTTGGTATCGTTGTAATCAGGATGAATGCTGCTATTTGTCAAAAAAAAATATTTGAATGAAATAAAACTGTTTTAGTTTTTAGTGCACCTAATATTTTCGACATTAAAATCCTTATTTTCAGCAATTTTCGAAAAATACGAAGATGTGTTCTTTCGTGTTTTTATAAATATTAGCTATTAGGCCGCGACATCTAATCTTAGCGTAAATTATTCCATGTCAGTAAGTCTGATAGTTTTACTTACGTTTACGCGGCCGTAATCATGCAGTTTCAAGTGACGTCTACAAAGCTGAAATAACTTCGTACTCTAATAAAATTATTAGTGCCACACTTGAACGGTCTTAAAGAGACGACTTTGGTGTAAGGGATGTTGCAAAATTGCGTGTCAATATTTGGGGGGCACAGTCATCACATCTAGAGGAGCAAAATTTGTTGTTAGAACATATTATATGAACAGAACCGTTACCGTACTACAGGTCTTATGATTAGAGACAGGAAACATTCGCGGGTTCATAGACATGTAATGTAGAGCCTGCAGGAATGTGCGCTCAAGTAGACACCAGCTCCTCGTTGGTTGCTGGCCGACACAGTGACCCCACGTGATCGCTGCTGCATTAACCTGCTTCTTTGTTATTGGCCCTGCGTCCACCAGGAGGTGTAAAACTAGTCTAGGCCCAATTGTGAAATTGACACGAACTTCTGCTGCTGTTTGATGTCTAGACTTCTCGGTCCTATACACGCACAGGGCATTGTCGATTGTTCATTGGCTTGTAACCGTTCATGCGGGTACCACGTGATTTCACCACGAGTTATTTCCTTATTTATTACTAGAGACCGACCCCTGTTTTTCGCGGAAATAATTTTGTCCCACTTTGTTTCAGTGCATTACGTGCACACCTGCAATTCTGCTTTATTGTTATTGGCAGCGTGTTTGTGTGAAGAGCTGTATCTTATTTGACTGAGCCAATTACGATAACGTTCCTGTAAAAACCATATGTCTGTGATTTGCCGGTAGAATCCCAAGGCTCGTTAGAGTTAGAATATCCAATCACCGACCACGAAGCAGAACTGCAGATGTGCACGAAAGACACCGAAACAAAGTGAGGCAAATTTTTTTTTTTTTTTTCGCGAAAAACAGGGGTCCTTATTTATTACGGGCTTGCAGTCGTCAAATGTGTATCGAAACAACTGTTGTCCGATCACAGTGATGACAGTGAAGTGTACGCTGTTGACGTTCAACCTGACCTAGAGTCAATACGCGAAATAATCGTGCCTCTACGTATGACTAGAGCCGCGATTTATGGCGAAAAGATTTTCGCAACATTTGGTTTCGATGCGTCATGTGCACACCTGCAACTCTGCTACATCGTCTGTGGTTGGATGATTTTACTCTCACTGGCCTTGGCAAATTATAGACGTACAGACTCACAATATTCTTATTCTGATTGGTGCAGTCAAATGAGAAACGTGTCTGAACAAAAGACACGCTGCCAATAACCTTGAAACAGAACTGCCGATGTGCACGCGAGTCACTGAAACAAAGTGGAGCAAAAATATTTTCGCGACAAAATCGTGGCCCTACTTATGACTTACAGTGAATGACGCACGGGCTCTCATGTCGCTGTGGAATACTACTTCGGACAATGCCTACCGTCCAATTAAATACGACTTACCTGGTTTGTTGTTGTCAATAATAGCTGCAGTAGTATTTGCGTTAAACATTAACACTACACAATCTGCACACTATGCTCTATAAGCACTAGTGTGTAATGTAGTAGAGAACCGTTGCATTTTCGGACCTACGTTCATGTAATATTGTTTTCTCTTCTAGATGTGAAAATTGTTCACCCATAATATTAACATCCAATTTGTAACAACCTCGATACTCTGTCGTGTATAACTGCTGTAAATATTTACAGTTCTGAAGACACTTGTTTCCTGTGTGTAGTGCTTGTTTGATGCAGTGTCATTATACACCTTTAGTTATAAAACCATCCTGAAGTATCCATGTCACTCTTTGTTCATTAAATTTTGTCTTGTATCATAACTGACGTTACATAATGCAATGTTCTCATGCAGGAAATACAATTATTTTTTTCCACAACCAAATCGGTAGGTGAATTACTGAAAATGTATTTTTCTAGAAGCAGATTGACTGTATTTTTGTACATAATGTTTAGGAAGGGTTATTTTACGTATATTTAAAGTGTAGGTATATTTATTACATTAAATTTTATAATATATTGGGTATTGCATAGCTATGCTTCTATTTAGTCAGATATTACGTACATAATTTAGTTAAGATATGTATCTAAGGCTTTGTTGACATAGTTGAAAATAAAAGTCGCTAAAATCGTGAATCGGAAGAATATGAAGAATAAATAAAGGTAAGAGAAGGTAAGAGGACTTTACATCTCGTCTACAGCGAGGTCATTATAGACGAAGAGAGACAACTGGGTACAATGACAGGAGCTGGGAGAGGAGTCGGCCATGGCCTTTGTTGACGAACTACCCCAGCATTCGCCTGGATCAATTTCGGGAAACCATGGAAACAGGAAATCATGATGGCCAAGGTTAGAATCGGGAGAGTCCTGAATGCGAATCCAAAGTTGCACCACCTCGCTCGGTCTTTGTAATACAGATTGATAGCGGAGTCCTAACCGTGCAGTATTCCGGGCACTAATCATGGTATCCTCTATTAGCAAAACACGTGACGCGACTCTAAGGCAATGTGTTTATTGCGCACGTCGGGTCGCGTTAGCAGTCTCTTGTAGCGGATAATCGAGTTAGCACAGGGAGTCTCGGAGTGAGTGGATAATGCCACTGGTAGGAAACCGTAGCGTGCAGGGCACGGTTCACCTCAGTTCTCAACGTCTTTTTCTATGTTTATATTTGTACCAGATATTTTTTCTTATTTTAGACATAAATTGTGACTAATTCTTCCTCTTAGGGAATTTTTGTATCTCTCATAGTTTTCGCATAATGAGTCGTAAACATCAAAGTTTGCACTTTACAATTTTATGTACGCCACTAAAACCAACTGACATACGTATGCGAAAAAATTCACGGTGTACAACAATGCTGTAGGCTATGATTTGACATATATAAAACAAGAAATAAAATAGTTTTGTGTTTAGTAAGAAAATGCTGAATTTTTAAACAAAAGTTTTAAATTTCAATAATTTTTTTAAAAATACAAACAGGCAGACAGTCAACTATTCCCGCGTTTTTCCAGTGTCTCTAGTCATGGCCTTGACTCGTAGTCCTTACTGATGGAGTACTCATTTGACTGGGCCAATGCTAATTCTGGTGCGCTACGACTGAACGTCTGTGATTCGTCTGTAAACAGCTGAATCGTGCCACGTAACTGTCGGCCAATCATATAACGTGCAGGGCACTGAACTGATTTGGAGAATACTCTGCAGAATCGATTCTAGCGATATTCCACCGTAGCTATACCCGACGTACGGTAACTTGGTACTTTCTGCAAGCCCTGCATCTAGCTTGGATCTGTGTTCACCCACACCAACTATGTATCCTTCCGCCAAACGTCAACAACAACATAGCCAGGCTGACGGCTGCACTGCAAGCCGACATACATTGTTCATCCGCCGACATTAAATACGTCACCTCTAACATATTGTCATATATGCTACATATAAATATACGCTTTATTTCATTTCCCGAAAATGGACACATTATGTATATATTCCATTAAACTATTTTCAATATTTTAGCCGCTGTTGCTAATTTACAGAAGAACTATTTCTACGACATCAGTGCCATTCCAACCATCCTGCAACTATCGTATAACAGACGTGTTTAACTCACTTTTAAAATATTTATTACGAACAATTTTCATACTCGCGGACGCGTAACAAATAAAATTTATTTATTTATCTCACCGTATTGCTTTTTCATTTGCTTACACAGTTGTATGGTAAAAACGGAAGTATTACTAGTAACATTTTTTTCAACAGTTTGTTTTTAAAAGTATCAACTCACCGTACGGTTATATCAATCACTGACCATAAAACATAGCTGCATATGTGCCCATAAAGCATTGCAAAAAAAAATAATAATAATGGTTCGAAAATTTCGCCACAAAACCGGTGGCTCCACGTATAACTGTTTAGTGTGTGTGGCTCTGACCCAGTGTGTAGCCCATACCTCGCTCTCCGCTGGTCAAAAGCCTAATTATAACATCGGCGTGGCGCTGCGGGTGGGTGAATTATTAATGCCGCACTTGGTTAACCCCGGCACCCATTGTTACGACACTTACCCTCGGTGTGAATGTGTTTGAAGTGGTGTAGTATGGAGGGGCAGGAGCGCAACAACAAGGGGTGGGTGTTGTATTGCCCCCTCTTGCAATCCCTGAAGCAGGAGCAATCCTCAAATATGCCTGTCTTCAAACGATAAATTCACACGTTATTTAATCTAGTGATGATCCATTACGCGAGTGTGTGAGAAATTCGTCAGCGCATAATATCGAGGTCTTCAGCGTTGGTGAGGGATGACATGAGGTGAGTATGGAACAGCGCCGGAATGATGGTGCGGGGGAAACGGGAGATCCCCGACAAAACCCGCCGACCAGCGGCATCGTCCGGCACGATTCCAACATGCGATAATCCGGGGGCCGACCCCGCCGGGAATCGAACCCGGATCGCCTAGGTGGGAGGAAAATTGTCTGTGTTTCCGCCTTCTGGCAGGGTAACGTTGTGTGCGAGAGAAGGCCGGGGTGAAGGATGGGCCGGCGGCTAGATTAGCGAGTCGTGCGTGTACGGCCCGAAGAATGGACGAGTGAGATGAGAGTGGAGCAGCGACGGAATGAGGGAGGCAGTTGAAACGGGATATATAGTTTGATAAAAAAAAGTTTGTTAATTATATAAAATACAAATATGTCGGTTTAAGTTGATTTTGTTGCAGGATTGTTTTATTTAAGTAGGAAAATACAGGGACGTTACATCAGCCAATTCGCTGCCAACCTTACAGGGAGAAAGGTAACAATTGCAAATTTAAAATTACATGCAGTAACGGCTTGTGATTTTATTCGAAGGTGAAATCTTTAGTGCGCACATTATCCCTAACGAACTGTACTAGCAACATCTATTCTCCAACAATCAGCTCGTCATCTTGACGTCGCCTGTGGTTTTAAAGTTTAGCTTTACGGTGAATCAATAGGGACCGGGAAGAGTAGCTTTTTTTTTTTTTTTCGGCCACAAGCTAGATTTCAAACAACTGTATGTTCGCGTCATTTTCGCAGTTGGTCCTTGACTGATTATGCACATCCTGTGGAGCGCTGAGAAAATGTTAAACAACTAAATGTGGACTGAATAATGTAGCATAACTGTATCAGTAAGCCAGGGGCACGACTCAAATTACCAAGAGGATGTAAACGTTTTAGTTGCTGTTCTAATTGTCGTCTTTAAGGAGGTACAATGGTAACTATCTTAAAGTTTTGCTTTCATAAAATGACGTTAAAAAATATCAGGGGCGTAGCCAGAGGGGGGATATCGGGATGTATTTCCCACACCCCACCCCCGAAATGAAAATAAACTGCTTAAAGATAAAATTAGCATTATTATATTCACAGTTTGGGTATACAAAAAGTGCTTAAATGTTGTGAAAATTTTCAAGTTGGCAAGGATTTTTACCTTGGGGGGGGGGGGGGGGGACAAAAATTCTGGCTACGCCCCTGACATATTTACAGTTTTATAATAATAAAAATAAAGAACAAGTACAATTATTGTATTTAGACAGGTAGATAGTTCGAGGTTTGCCTCTGCTTAATGGTTTAAATAAACAAAAGGGTGGTACACCCCTACCACCTTCTGTTGCGGCCCTACAGCAAGCAACCAAAGAACAGTTATATTCTTGAAGACTAGCCTACAGATCAGTTAAGTTGGGTTAGGTAAGATTGGTTTAGGTAATGTTAGGAGAGGTTAGGCTGTGTTAGTTTAGACTGGTATGGATTAGGTTACGTTGGGTTAGAAATGACGCAAGCTAGAAATAGTTGCAAGCTGATGCGACTTATTACTAGTTAGTACATTTTGGTACAAGATAGAGCATCTTGGTGTTAGATAGAGCCATTTGGTGCAAGATAATGCGACTAAGAGAAAGCTAATGCCACTTAGTGCAAGTTAGGGTATTTCAATGCAAGGTGGTTCATTTTAGTTCAAGTTAGTGCAAAAATTGCAACTTTATGAGAGTAAGTGCAATATAGTGCAACCAAGGTTAGGTAAAGATGGTAGGTGTTGAGGTTAGGTTGGATTATATAACATTGTTGGGTTTGGTTAGGTTGATTTAGGTTGGGTTAGTTTGGATTAGGTTGGGTTACATTAGGTTAGGTTGGGTTACATTTGGTTAGGTTGGGTTACATTAGGTTAGGTTGGGTTACATTAGGTTGGGTTACATTAGGTTGGATAAAATAGGGTGGGTTACATTAGGTTGGGTTACAATAGGTTGGGTTACATTAGGTTGGGTTACATTAGGTTAGGTTACATTAGGTTGGGTTAGGTTGAGTTGGGTTGGGTTGGGTTAGGTTGGGTTGGGTTAGGTTGGGTTAGGTTGGGTTAGGTTGGGTTAGGTTAGGTTGTGGTGATAAGGTTGGGTTGGATTATGTGGGGTTGGATTAGGTTAGGTTGGGTTAGGTTAGATAAGATAATATATGGTTTTGCTAGGTTATGTTAGGTTGGGTGCAATCTAGTAATTCTTAGTGAAAGTGCAACTTAGTGCAAGAAAATACAACTTAGTACAAGAAAATGCAACTTAGTACAAAAAATGCAACTTAGTACAATAAAATGCAACTTAGTGCAAGAAAGTGCAACTTAGTGCAAGAAAGTGCAACTTACTGCAAGACAGTGCAACTTAGTGCAAGAAAGTGATACTTAGTGCAAGAAAGTGCAACTTAGTGCAAGAAAGTGTGGCTTAGTGCAGGAAAGTGCAACTTGGTGCAGGAAGGTGTAGCTTAATGCAAGCAACAGTAGGTGAAGTTGGTATGTGCTTAGATTGGGTTAGGTTAGGTTGGATAAGGTTGGGTTAGGTTAGGTTTGGTTAGATGGGGTTGGGTTTCATTATGTTAGGTTAGGTTAATAGATAGGTTCATTTTAATGGTTAGTTTGGGTTAAGTTTGTTTGAGTTAGGTTGGCTTGGGTTTATGCTAGCTAGAGTCTAGGCTAGCTTGGGTTAGGATCGGTTGAGTTGGGTTAGGTAAGGTTAGGAAGGGTTAGGTTGGGTTAGGTTTGGTTAGGTTAGGTTGGGTTAGGTTAGGTTATGTTAAGTTGGGTTCGATTAAGTTGGGCTAGGTTAGGTTGGGTTAGGTTAAGTTGGGTTTGGTTAAGTTGGGCTAGGATAGGTTGGGTTAGGTTGGGCTAGGATAGGTTGGGTTAGGTTGGGTTAGGTTAGGTTGGGTTAGGTTAGGTTGAGTTAGGTTAGGTTGAGTTAGGTTAGGTTGAGTTAGGTTAGGTTGAGTTAGGTTACGTTGGGTTGGGTTAGGTAAAATAAGGTTGGGTTAGGTTGGGTTACTGTAGGTTAGGTTGGGTTGGGTTTGTTTAGGTTGGGTTATGTTAGGTTGGGTTAGGTTAAGTTGGGTTAGGTTAGGTTAAGTTGGGTAAGGTTAGGTTAAGTTGGGTTAGGTTAAGTTGGGTTCGGTTAAGTTGGGCTAGGTTGGGTTAGGTTCGGTTATGTTGGATTACATTAGGTTGGGTTGGATTGGGTTAGTTTAGGTTGGGTTAGGTTGGGTTAGGTTAGGTTGGATTAGGATGGGTTAGGTTAGGTTGGGTTCGGTTAGGTTGGATTCGGTTAGGTTGGGTTCTGTTAGGTTGGGTTCGGTTATGTTAGGTTCGGTTAGGTTGGTTTCGGTTCGGTTGGGTTCGGTTAAGTTGGACTAGGATAGGTTGGTATAGGTTGGGTTAGATTAGGTTGGGTTTGGTTAGGTTAGATTTGGTTAGGTAAGGTTGGGTTAGGTTGTGATAGGTTGGGTTGAATTAGGTGGGGTTGGATTAGGTTAGGTTGGGTTATGTTAGGTTGGGTTAGGTTAGATTAGATTAGATAATATATATACATTCCTAGGTTAAGTTAGGTTCAGTGCAAACTAGTAATTCTTAGCGAAAGTGCAACTTAGTGCAAAAATGCAACTTAGTGCATGGAAGTGCAACTTAGTGCAATAAAGTGCAACTTAGTGCAATAAAGTGCAACTTAGGGCAAGAAAGTTTAACTTAGTGCAAGAAAGTGCAACTTAGTGCAAGAAAGTGCAACTTAATGCAAAAAAGTGCAACTGAGTGCAAGAAAGTGCAACTTAGTGCAAGAAAGTGCAACTTTGTGAGATAAAGTGTAACTTTGTGAGAGAAAGTGTAACTTTGTGAGAGAAAGTGTAACTTAGTGCAGGAAAGTGTAACTTAGTGCAGGAAGGGGTAACTTAGTTCCAGAAAATGTAGCTTAGTGCACAATGTGACCCTTGTACACTATGTGCAACTTAGTGCAAGCAAGTGTTGGTGAAGTTGGTATGTGTTTAGATCGGGTTAGGTTAGGTTGGATAAGGCTGGGTTAGGTTATCTTGGGTCAGAGTAGGTTAGGTTGAGTTAGATTGGGTTGGGTTTCGATATGTTAGGTTAGGTTTAGTTTAGGGTTAAGTTGGGTTAGGTTGAGTGAGTTTCGGTTATGTTAGTTTGGGTTAGGTTAGCTTGGGTTAGGTTGGGTTAGATTAGGTTGGGTTAGGTCGGATTGGGTTAGTTTAGGTTTGGATAAGTTAGGTTTGGTTAAGTTAGGTTGGGTTAGGTTAGGTTGTTTTATGTTAAGTTGGGCTAGGTTAGCTTGGGCTAGGTTGGGTTGGGTTATGTTAGGTTGGGTTATGTTCGGTTGGGTTAGTTTAAGTTTGGTTAGATTAGGTTGTGGTATGTTGGGTTGGGTTGTGTTGTGTTAGGTTAGGTTGGGTTAGTTTTATTTAGGTTGGGTTAGGTTTGTTTAGGTTGGTTTAGGTTTGTTTAGGTTGGTTTAGGTTTGTTTAGGTTGGATTAGGTTTGTTTCGGTTGCATTAGGTTCGTTTACATTGGGTTAGGTTTGTTTAGGTTGGGTTAGGTTTACTTTTGGTTGGGCTAGTTTTGTTTGGATGGGTTTGTTTAGGTTGGGTTAGGTTTATGTTTGATTGGCTTTGATAAGTTGGGTATTGGATTAGGTGGGGGTGGATCTGGATAGTTTATGTTAGGTTAGATTAGATAATATTAGGGCTTGCTAGGTTATGTTAGCTTGGGTGCAAACTATTAATTCTTAGTGAAAGTGCAACTTAGTTCAAGTAAATGCAACTTAGTGCAAGAAAGTGCAACTTAGTGCAAGAATGTGTAACTTATTGAAATAAAGTGTAACTTAGTGCGAGAAAGTGCAACTTAGTGCAATAAAGTGCAACTTAGTGCATAAAAGTGCTACTTAGTGCAGGAAAGTGTAACTTAGTGCAGGAAGGTGTAACTTAGTTCTAGAAAATGTAGCTTAGTGCACAATGTGATCCATGTACGCTATGTGCAACTTCGTGCAAGCAACGGTAGGTGAAGTTGGTATGTGTTTAGATTGGGTTAGGTTATGTTGAGTTAGGTTAGGTGTGATAATGTTTGATTAAGTTAGTTTGGGTCAGGGTATGTTAGGTTGGGTTAGATTGGGTTGGGTTTCATTATGTTAGGTTTAGGTTAAGGGTTAGATTAGGTTAGGTTGGGTTTAGTTTAGTTAGTTTGGGTTTAGGGGTTTTGATCCCTACTACCTTGGATTTATCTGCTTCTGCTTGATATCTTCTGTTCCAGTCGATGTATCAAAATTTTCGTCACGACACGGTATAGATACCAACTTAATCGATTTTCCGTAATTGCTGGAACCATAATATATTTATTATTTTGCAACAGGAAACAGCTGGAAAGGAAAATTTGCTTAATTTACGGGAGCGAGTACAGAGGCCACAACAGTAACAGAAACAATGCCATATGGATTCCAAAAAGTGAATGAAACTATAAACTATGCCTCGTCAGCGTGAAAAAAGTAAAACAATGTGTGTATTTCCCGATTTATTAGAAAAGCAGTAGAACCGATGTGACAGGGATCAATCCCCCTTAAGTTTTCTTGGGTTACGGTAGCTTGAGCTATGTTAGCATGGGTTAGGTTAGGTTGGGTTAGGTTCTGTTAGGTTACATTGGGGTAGGTTACTTTGGGTTAGGTTGTGTTAGGTTACATTGGGGTAGGTTACATTGGGTTAGGTTGGGTTAGGTTATGTTGCATAGGGTTAGATTAGGTTGGGTTAGGTTAGGTTGGATTAGGTTAGGTTACATTGGGTTGGGTTAGGTTAGGTTGGATTAGGTTACATTAGGTTAGCTTGGATTAGGTTAGGTTGGGTTAGGTCAGATTAGGTAGCACTAGGTTTTGGTAGATTAAGTTAGGTTAGGCCGTAAACTAGTAACTCTTAATGAAAGTGCAACTTAGTGCAAGAAAACGCAACTTATGGCAAGAAAGTGCAACTTTAGTGCAAGAAAGTGCCACTTAGTGCTATAAAGTGCAGCCTAGTGCAAGAAAGTGCAATTTAGTGCAAGAAAGGGCAACTTAGTGCAAGAAAGTGTAACTTAGTGCAAGAAAGTGCAACTTAGTGCAAGAAAGTGCAACTTAGTGCAAGAAAGTGCAACTTAGTGCAAGAAAGTGCAACTTAGTGCAAGAAAGTGCAACTTAGTGCAATAAAGTGCAACTTAGTGCAAGAAAGTGCAACTTAGTGCAAGAAAAGGCAGCTTTGTTCAGGAAAGTGTAACTTAGTGCTGGAAAAGGTAGCTTAGTGCCTGAAGGTGTAACTTAGTTCTAGAGAGTGGTGCTTAGTGCACAATGTGACCCCTGTAAACTATGTGCAACTTATTGCAAGCAATGTTAGGTGAAGTTGGTATGTGTTTAGTTTGGGTTAGGCTAGGTTGAGTTAGGTTAGGTTGGATAAGGTTGGGTTAAGTTAGCTTGGGTCAGGGTAGGTTAGGTTGGGTTAGGTTAGCTTGGGTTAGGTTAGCTTGGGTTAGGTTAGCTTGGGTTAGGTTAGCTTGGGTTATGTTAGCTTGGGTTATGTTAGCTTGGGTTATGTTAGCTTGGGTTAGGTTAGGTTGGGTTAGTTTAGGTTGGGTTAGTTTAGGTTGGGTTAGTTTATGTTGGGTTAGTTTAGGTTGGGTTAGTTTAGGTTGGGTTAGGTTATGTTGGGTTAGGTTGGGTTGGGTTAGTTTAGGTTGGGTTAAGTTCGGTTAGGTTAGGTTACATTAGGTTGTGTTAGGTTAGGTTGGGTTGGGTTAGTTTAGGTTGGGTTACGTTAGGTTGGGTTAGGTTAAGTTGGGTTATGTTAAGTTGGACTAGGTTGGGTTAGGTTAGGTTGGGTTCTGTTAGTTTTGATTAGGTTGGGTTAGGTTGGGTTAGGATAGTTTTGTTTAAGTTGGGTTAGATTGGGTTGGGTTGGGTTAGGTTAGGTTGGGTTAGGGTGGGTTGGGTTAGGTTAGGGTAGGTTGGATTTGGTTAGGTTAGATTTAGGTTAATGTTTAGTTTGGGTTAGCTTGGGTTACTTTAGCTTGGATTAGATTAGGTTTTGTTAGGTTAGATTAGATAATATTAGATTTTGCTAGGTTATGTTAGGTTGTGTGCAAACTAGTAATTCTTAGTGAAAGTTATACTTAGTGCAAGAAAATGCAATTTAGTTCAAGAAAGTGCAACTAAGTGCAATAAAGTGCAACTTAGTGCAAGGAAGTGTATCGTAGTGCAAGTAAGTGCACATAAGTGCAAGGAAGTCCAACTTAGTGCAAGAGAGTGCAACTTAGTTCAAGGAATTGCAACTTAGTGTACGAAAGTGTAACATAGTGCAGGAAAGTGTAACTTAGTTCTAGAAAGTGTAGGTTAGTGAACAATGTGGCCTCTTGTACACTATGTGCAACTTAGTTCAAACAAGGGTAGGTGAAGTTGGTATGTGTTTAGATTGGGTTAGGTTAGGTTAGGTTGAGTTATGTTAGGTTGTATTATGTTGGGTTAGGTTAGCTTGTGTTAGGATGGATTAGGTTTGGTTGGGTTTGGTTGGGTTTAATTTGGTTAGATTAGATATAGGTTAATGGTCAGGTTAGGTTAGTCTGGGTTAGGTTAGTTAGGTTTAGGTTATCTTTGGTTGGGTTAGCTTGGGTTAGATTAGCTTGTTTACTTTTGGTTGGGCTAGTTTTGTTTGGATGGGTTTGTTTAGGTTGGGTTAGGTTTATGTTTGATTGGCTTTGATAAGTTGGGTATTGGATTAGGTGGGGGTGGATCTGGATAGTTTATGTTAGGTTAGGTCAGATAATATTAGGTTTTGCTAGGTTATGTTGGGTTGGGTGCAAACTTATAATTCTTAGTGAAAGTGCAACTTAGTGCAAATAAAATGCAACTTAGTGCAAGAAAGTGCAACTTAGTGTTACTTAGTGAAAGGAAGTGCAACTTGGAGTACGAAAGTGTAACTTAGTGCAGGAAGGTGTAACTTAGTTCTAGAAAGTGTAGCTTAGTGCCAAATATGACCCTTGTACACTAGGTGCAACTTAGTGCAAGCAAGAGTAGGTGAATTTGGTATGTGTTTAGATTTTGTTAGGTTACGTTTAGTTAGGTTAGGTTAGATTAGGTTGTGTTAGGTTAACTTGGGTCAGGTTCGGTTATGTTGGGTTCGGTTATGTTGGGTTCGGTTGGGTTGGTTAGGTTAGGTTTATGTTAATGGTTAGGTTAGGTTGTGTTAAGTTAGTTTAGGTTAAATTGGTTTTTGTTAGGTTAGCTTGGGTTAAGTTATCTTGGGTTAGGTTAGGTTATGTTGTGTTTGGTTATGTTAGGTTTGTTCTGGTTAGTTTGGGTTAGGTTAGTTTGGGTTAGGTTAGTTTGGGTTAGGTTAGTTTGGGTTAGGTTAGTTTGGGTTAGGTTAGTTTGGGTTAGGTTAGATTGGGTTAGGTTAGGTTGTGTTAGGTTGGGTTAGGTTTGGTTAGGTAGGATTATGTTAGCTTGGGTAAGTTTATGTTGGGTTAGGTTAGGTTGGGGTAGGTTAGGTTGGCTTTGATAAGGTTGTGTTTGATTAAATGGGGTTGGATTAGGACTTAGTGCAAGAAAGTGGAACATAGTGCAAGAAAGTGGAACATATTGCAAGAAATAACAACTTAATGTAAGAAAGTACAACTTAATGCAATAAAGTGCAACTTAGTGTACGAAAGTGTAACTTAGTGCAGGAAGGTGTAACTTAGTTCTAGTGTAGCTTAGTGCACAATGTGACCCTTTTACACTAAGTGCAACCTAGTGCAAGCAAGGGTAGGTGAAAATGGTATGTGTTTAGTTTAGGTTAAGTTAATTTAGGGTAAGGGTTAGGTTAGGTTGGATTAGGTTAGCTTGGATTAGGTTAGCATGGTTTAGTTTAGCTTGGGTTAGGTTAGCTTGTATTAGGTTTGGTTGGGTTTGGGTTAGGTTGGGTTAGGTTAGGTTGGGTTAGGTTAGGTTGGGTTAGGTTAGGTTGGGTTAGGTTAGGTTGGGTTAGGTTGGGTTAGGTTTGCTTAGGTTGGGTTAGGTTAGCTGGTTTTAGGTTTGGTTAATTTAGCTAGGTTTGATTTGGTTAGGTTAGGTTGTGTTAGGTTGTGTTGGTTTACTTTATATTGGGTTTGATTAGGTTAGGTTGGGTTATGTTAAGTTTTGTTTTGTTAGGTTGGTTTTGGTTGAATTTTTTTGGCTTGTTATGTAAGGTTCGGTTGGGGGAGGTTGTGAGGTTAGGTTATGTTGTGTTGTGTTGGGAAAAAGCTAGAGATAATTCAATCAAACTAAATGACAAAATGGACAGCAGTTAATGAATGTGCAAGACCTGCTACTGCAATTGGTGTTTTGTGTGAGTCACATCCAGATGTTTATACAAACGTTCATGAAATTATTAAAGTACTGGCTGTGATTCCAGTTTCTACTGCAACAGCAGAACGAAGTTTTACTACTCTAAGGAGACAAAAAACTTATTTAAGGAGCACTGTTTTAGAATCGCGTCTTGAAGGACTTTTTCTGGTTTCCATTCATAGGGATATTCACATTTCTGATGAGGCTGTGATCAGTAAGTTTGTGAACTGTGGTTAAGCAAGAAAACTTATTTTTGGGCTTTGATGTATGATATTCTGTCTTTTTTGGTTTAAATGTATATTGGAATAATGGAATTTTTAATTCGTATATTCTACGGTAGTTATTTGAGTTAAAAATTTCTTTATTTTTCTACAATTTACCTTTTTAACAGTTAAATTATTTTCGTCTTGTGGCTAAGGTTTGCCATATATATTTGGAGTTGAATGGACATTTAATTGACTTGAAACATAGTATAGTGTATAGTAGTATAGTGAAATGATTGTACTGTGTTATCTGATTAGTATAATATAATGTTTTGGTGAAAAGCTAAACTAATGTCCAATTTACTGAGTTTAATTGTAAAATTTAAATTGCACTGTGACACAATATATATGGTTATGGTGTTAATATACTGCAAATATGTGTACAGTATATATATGGGTGAGTTTCCGTTAATAGTTTATACACTTCTTTATTTTACTACCCTTTCTCTGTGCCCTGTGAACGATGTACTATTAGTGACAGTACTAATACACATCAACTCTCTCCCCCCACCCGAAAAAATTTTCTGGATACGCCCTTGATGCGACTAGACACCCTTTATCTGTCTTCACCAAATGACCTCGAATCTACTGTACTGAGCGACACAGTTACTTTGCAGGTTCAAAGTAACCCTGATTTACGGTACCAAAAACTTCTTCACACATTTCAAGGACATCTTGTACACAGCTTGGAATTATTTACTAGTATTTTTGTAATTTTCGCATGCGCAACTGTACACCATGATAAATGGACTGTTATGGTTCGATAAGAAAGTTATGCTTTGTCTCTTTGAGTTCACAAACACCAACTGGCACTGGGGACGGCAGCTGTACACGAAATATAACACGATGTGAAAAGGTTTCCTTTTTTTTTTTTTTTTTTTTTTTTTTTTGTAGGAACGTGCGAAAGTCGCTTTGTTTTTCTGGTATTAGACTAGAATCCAAAAGTGTGTATATTCTTGTTCTACGTCTCCTGTTGGGCCACAGTTTCACGGTGTGTCACGAAGACAGCTTCTATTCAATGATTGAAAGTTCCATTGTAGAGTTGCCGATCTTCTATAAATAGAGGCCGGGAAAACTCACGGGTTCACTGACCTGTAGGTTAGCTTACAAGAATATTTGTGTAATCGTGTAGACAGCAGCTGTTTATTAGATGCTCGCTGACACTGTGAAATGCGTCTGTATTCCATTACAGTTTTATTATTGGCTCAGCTACTTCCAGGAAGTGTCGAGTAAGTCAACGACCAATTGTGAACGTGGTACAGTCCTATAGTTGCTGGGATTCTAGCTTGCGCCTAACAGAAAACGCAAATTTTTCAGGCAAGAGTATTTCGCGTATTCATCTGGCAACAGCCTTGACTTCTCAGTTCTGTACGTGTACCGGCTGAAGCCGAATATCCATTGGTTTCTGTCAGTACAAACGTGTAGCACGTGATATCCCCACGACTTGTTTCCTGATTTATAACTGGCTTGCAGTCGTCAAATGTGTGTTAAAACCGCTCTCGTCTAATCACAGAAGGAGGAGAAAATTATACGTTATTGACGTTCAACCTGACCTAGAATCACTAAGCGAAATAATCGTGCCTCTAACTACGATGGTTATTATTTGTTCAACCTCCGATCGGCTGTAATAAAAAAAACGGGAATGAATTAGAAATTATTTTAATGTCAAAAGAAGCGTACATCTATACACTATTTTTCCACATAATCACCGTGCTGATTGAGGCATTTGTCGTACCGATGCACCAGCTTGCAACAAGAGGTTTCAGGGGACAAGGCTGAATTGGCAGGAGGCATTATTCTTTACAGAGGATATCCCAGACTATTTCCGCAATATGGCAGCAAATCCCGTAAACATATTTACCGCATTTGTTTGCAGATAAACACTGATAATGACTAGGTCTAAGCGTGATTGTAGTTTCGCCTCAGCTAGATTTATTGATGTACGATTCGTTTTGAATATATCTTCAGTGTTGCTAGTTACTCCAGAACTAAAAAATTTATATAAATACATTTGTAAATAAAAGCTATTTACAATCCAGAGAAAACAATTTTTCAGGAAAATCTAATATGTAGGTTTAAGGAACATTACTCTTGAGCAAAAAAAAAAAAAAAAAAAAAAAAAAAAAAAAAAAAAAAAAAAAAAAAATGGTTGACAGAAAACAAAGCAGATAACGAAAGCAATTTATGAAATACTTCCTTTGCTCACGGTCCTAAAGCACGGCTCCAGCAATCCTTACTTACTTTATAATGTAAATACTAGAAAAAAAAAGAGTGGAGTTTGAGCCCGACCGCCCTAACTGCAGCGCCAAATATGCAGAACATTCTCGGTAACTTGGTGAACTGCAGTCAAACAACAAGGGGGTCAAGCTTCTTCTACGACTGTGGACTACAGAAACCTCCATGTCCTTAAAAGGTGATTATTTGAAGCATGCACTATTCGTGTTATTATTTGGTGGTAAGATAGATTTTAAAGCTCTGTATATAGCCGAGAGTTTAGTCTGTGAGTTCACTGGTCTCAAGAATTTATGTGTTGACAATTACGCGTGTAAACAGTTTACAGGATATTGGTTACTCTGCATTTGACCTAACAACTGACTAGAAGTAACCTCAGTGGCAGGCCACGACATTACCGGCCAATGAGACATCGGGCAAACTTGTAACAGCTTGCAATCTATTTTGTTGTTAGAAAGCAACGCGAATTTTGTACGTTCCTGGTGATTTTTTTCCGTAATCTACCAATAAAATTCGCCAATTTTGTTAGTGTAATAAAAAATTTGGAATGGCCACAGGTTTCACAGAAGTTGACGAACTAAGAATTCTAGACATGCTGAAAAGGCAGAAATTGAATTGTTGATTTTTTTGTAGTCTTACTAATAATGTTGAACGTGTGAAACATTATCAGTTGCATGCAACGCGAAAAAAAACATCTAGTATTTCACTTTAAACTACGACACACTATTATGGTAGCGTTACAAAACATTTCCTTAAGTTGTTGCTAGTGACGTGAAAAATTTGTGTTTTATTTTTGGGCGCAAACTAGAATTCAAATAATTGTATCATCATGACAAACATTTGATCTTGGAATTATTTTCAAGGACAGGAAGTTTTACGCGAAAATGTTTTTGCACCACTTTATTTCAATGACTTATGTGCACATCTGCAGTTTTGCTCCATGGTTATTGGCAGAGTGTCTATTTAAAGAGCAGAATCGTATTTTACTGAGCCAATTACAATAACGTTCCTGCAACACCACACGTCTATGATTTGCCGGTAGAATCCCAAGACTCGTGAGAGTTAAAACATCAATTACTGACCTCCCTTACATCCGCCACTGATTACAATACAGTAATTCCTCCCAACAAGAAGTTTTTGAAGCTATTGTCTACCAGCGCTTTCTAGTGGCGTGTTTGTAAACCTGTAAACCTTTCAATTAACCCGTGTTCTTTACTATAATGTTTGTACCCGTTGGAAAAAAGAATACTTAAATTTAATAATGTTTTGGACATCTCAAGCAATATGGCGCAAATTCGAACAGAAAGAATGTCAAGCCCTGCCCGTATTCAAAGACCTGAATATAAATATTTTAAACGAGTCGAGTTGAAATTTTACTCTACCAGGTCTAACGTTGTAAGTTTTTGTAAACTCCTTAATAGTGAAGTTAAGGTTAATTCTACTACAGGTTAGAAAGGTAAATATAAGTTTGGCACAGGGAAAATTTCTCCCGCTTTAGCGCTGGTATCGCTAGTGCACCAAACTGACCAATCACAGAGCTTTCCTGAATTTTAAGTTACATTAAGTTGATAATTTAAAACGCGAAATTGGTTTGTTTTCACTTTAAAATTAAATTAAATGTCTAATATAATTTCCGAGTTTATTTAAATTTAATTTTACTACGGCTTCGTATTTATCTGGTCTCTTAGCGATTGAAGCGAAACTAGTAGCAGAAATTTTCCTTAGTGAAGTGTAAAAATCACATTTTATAAACGTTGCAGACCATGGCGCGACCTATCGGTAAGGGTTGAAGACGCTAGCTAGTGTGAAATTGCCTGTGTAGATGGCGCGGTGGTGTAATCGATACGTGTTCACGATGTAGCACTTTCAGTTGCGAGTTCTCCCTACAGATGGTAGGAGCGCCGTCGTAGAGCAGTGCGGTGACGGTAAGCATTATTCCGTATCCATGGCAACCGCCCCTGGGGTGATGCAAAGCGAAGTGGTTGACATCTGGTGGTGAACTTCTGAACCTTCGGAATGGTGATACCGACTGCAGACGCTATATAGAACGAAACAGTACAGTTTAAGCTCTATAATTAAATTCTAGGGTAAAATAGTACTGTTCTTCGTTGTAAAAATAAAAGCGCTTTATTAAAAATATGTTTCTATATGTATAGGTAACAATGTAGAATTATCGTTATTCGTTACGAGTGTTGATATTTTCACACATTGCAACTTCTGCCAATCTAATTGTATTCATATTATAAACAGTATTCTCCAAACTAATTCTGTATTACCTATTTGTATTTTCTTTTCCGATTTATGTGTGTATTGTTGTAAACACGTTTCTTTAATTATAACGGTTTATTTAGATCTAACGAGGTTAGGCTTAACCTCGTCTATTTTCCGAATACTAAATTGTTGAAATTATATAGTCGTAGACGTGTCTATGCATTTGAAAGCATAAAAATACAAACTTAGCACGCGTGTCTTATTAAAAATAATTTTCCGTTTTATGTTTATTTTTGAAAAGTAGATTTTTCCCCTACAAAAATGTTATAAAAAATTTCCCAAGCTACGTTTGCGGAACGTTTCGTAAATATCTAGTAACGTTAAAATGACAAGCTCATAATATCCCATTTTTTAAATATAAATTATAACAACAGCATGAACTAACCTTCAAGCATTATGTAACCCATACGCATTCTATACGGACTGTTTTCGTGCGCACAAATTTTAATCAATTTTGTAGTTTTCCAAAGAGATTATATTAATTTTTTTTATAAATTGTAATTTCCACATAACAAAATCGTTTACTACTACACACTCTCCATGCGGCTTTATTCCGCGTCGCTTCTAATGCACACTTCAATAAATAATGTGGGATATATTAAACAATTTATTACATATTTTGTATTTAATTGTTCGCCGTGTTCAATATTGGTTTTATATATATTAATTTAAGCCTGCATTTATCCATACGAGCACTTAAAAAATGAAAATAAACTCGCGTTTCCATTGCCACGCACACGAAAAATCTGCAAGGCGCGACAGAGCTGCTTCTATACTCTATCCATTCTAAAGTTGTAGCAAATCCATTCACGTGAATGTCAGTAAAATTTTTGCAAGTCATAAATTTCATTTGAAATATTGGAAAATACAAGGTAACTATTTTATGGCACAATCATACTGTGAGGAATCAAGATGTAATTCAATTGATTTGATTTATTCCGTTAGCAACATTTATTTCTGTTGCAACCTTAAGAGTGGACGGAGTATAGCGTTGCTTTGCATCTCCCGTAGCCTCATGGGCGTGGCTACGAGCCAGGTGCTTGCTTCATCGCCCTTCCGCGAAACAAAAAATTACTAAATTATTTAGATATGACAGCATGTTACTCGCACGCAGGGACGTAGGCAGTGTGGCGGGTTTTGGGATTGTCCCCCCCCCCCTTCTTTTTAGCAGAAAAAAAATAACATATTCATGTTATAAAAATTAAAACCTTATGCCGGTAGAATATTTAACTACTTTTTTTACGGAAACTGTTAAAATAGCACTATTTTGCACCTTACAATCAAAATTTTCGCTGTGGTGGATCCCTCGCCTTAAAGGGAAGATCGGTGCACATTTACAATATTCTATGGTTAGTCACCCCCACCCCCATGGACGAATCCTGGCTACGCCACTGATCACAGGCGGTTTTTCCATAGTACTGTTATGGGTGAAGATATACCCATTCATACAGTCAACTTCCGACTAATACAGTAAACGATTACTAGCATTAATGATTAAGGGGTATGCGCTTATAATCTAAAAACAAAAATAAATTACGAATATTTTAGTTATCCAGGGAAAATTGCCGTTAATCCATTTACATCTGACGCGCGGAATATTTTCGTTAATCCATTCATGCGCGGATTATTTGTTTCGTCTGCTGGAAAAGGCTTAAATATTCTTCAAACCTTAAACATATGTTTGCTGGTAATACACGTCATTGAAAATTGTTCGAGTAAACACAGCATGTATTCATGAATAAAAAAATTTAATTTTTTTTCAACTATTTGAAGTGTATTATTTTGCGCAGATAATCCGCAAATCGGATAATCGGGAGTCTACTGTAATACACATAACAATATCCTAATGGGATTACTTGAAATGTGGGCATCTGAAATTATCATAAAACATCAATAAAAAACTTGGTATGCTGTCTGAACTGACTGGTACGACATTAATCAGGGTGAGAAACACAAACATCTTCCCCATTTTCATAGCCAATCGCGTACCTTCTTCCTTATACAGTTATGTAGACAGTTTGAAATGATTTTTTTTTTTTACTACGAAACTACTTAGGCAAAGGAGGCTACTTGCAAAATGTGTATTTTTTAAATACATTTTCTATTCTTACGAGGTACGATGTATGTTTTAGGCATACATTGTGACTAATTTTTACAGCAAAGGAATAATCAAATATAGGCTGTTCACAATAAACTGAGCACCCAGCAGAATTTGTAATTAATTAAAAATATGTTTCATTGGGCCAATATGTGTTTACTTTTGAGTGTGTTGAAAAGTTTACCCAGGTATTTAGTTACATGGAAGTTTTCATATTAAAAATTGTAATGATGGCTGCAAAACTGCCGAAAGAAAACTTTATGCAGTGCTCACTTTATTGTGAACGTCCTATAGTTATAGTATAATGGCTTGCCAAACCCCAAATGCGTATAAATCGGTTTTGTACAAGAAACTAAAGCCAACTGGCTTACAGAAATGAAATAATTCACCCTGAAGAGTAGTGTTACGGTCTATGGCAATATGTGCATGAAAATACCGAATTGAATATTTTCTGTATTTTTGCAAAATTGCTAAATTAGAAATTAAAAAAAAAAAAAAATGCAAATTTTCTGTAGTAATTTTAAGGTATTATTTTTCTTTCGATTTTTTTATACATTTTATTCGTGTAAGTAGAGAAGGGTAGACCAAGTAAATGTCTGCAACGATTACAACCCTCTCAGTGAATCATTTAATTCACTTCTACCACTTTGTTAATAAACATTAATTTAATTTTTTTCTCGTGGGTAGTAAAATAAAAATTATAACTTGAGAGAAAATACGCGATATTTAGGAACAGTGATTTTTCGTGAAAGAATTTTGCAGCAATTTTGTTTCAACCCCTTACGGATGTTTAAGTAGGAAAAAATCATAATTTTATATTTGTATGAAATAGTGTCAGTTTTGCAGACATTACTTGAGAGTACAATTTTCTCATATAAAATATATTTTAGCTCAGCCAGTTTTCTCAAAATGGCATTTCAAAGTAAAATTTGCATATATTTACGCGATACAAAACTTGAAAACCAATAACCATAATGAAATTGAGAGAAAAATAATCAGATGAAAACTGCATGTCACGGTCTACGGCTTGAAGCATACAAAAATTCGTTATGAAATATTTTTGTATTAAAATAAATCACTAAATGTAACGTAAAATAAGCAAGTTTTAGATTTTTTTAAATAGAAACATTTTTACAGTGGATTTTTACATACTTTAAGCAGTAGCTCGGGAGATGCAGTAATAATGTGAGTTATTTAAATTTAGTAATGTTTATTGGTATTCAAGTTTTGTATGAGGTGAAAGTATGAACATTTTGACTTTGAAATGCCTTTATGGGAAAACTGGCTACGTGTTTTTTTAATTGTTATTTTGCAGGTCTGCTTCGTGGTCTGTGGTTGGATGTTTTAACTCTCAAAGTGTCGGGGTTCTACCAGCAAATCACAGACGTGTTTTGTCGCAGTAACTTGCCCTGATTGGCGCAGTTAAATGAAGGATGCCTCATCAGTTACATTCCGCCAATAATCACGAAGCTGAACTGCAGATGTGCACCTAAGGCGTTCAATCAAATTGTTTTAAAATTATTTTCACCAAAAATCACTGGTTCCAAGCGGTATTGTTCTGGTATTGCCTGACTGGAAAAATATAGAAGTATCATAGTTCTCCGGGATGAGAGAGAAAAAAAAGAGCGAGATACTTTCCTGTCGGCGACGATTGATCGACAGTTACGCCCTTCGGTCAGGGGTTGCCGGCTTCGAACGCGATCTCGAACGACCGGGTCTGATTGACTGCGAACCGGTTTTTTATCACCCCCGTGACTCTCGATAAAACGATCTGTTCTTTTTCCTTCCCCCCACACCTTCCTAATACTCGTTCAGGCACTTCCGGTTGGTCGGTCCCTGACAGAGGAGGCATGTCTGGATCGCACGGTACATGTGTCGCAATAAATGTTCTGTGGCATTGTCTCTCCGCTCCCATTGCCTGCCAGCATCGCAGCACAGATTATATAAGACTACAGGAGTGAATTACCCGGTAGGACGGCAAACTCAAGTCACACACTCCAGCAAAACGGCTTCGCTGGTTGGAAACATAGCGGAAACGCTTACCACCAATCAGCGTAAAGAAGCGAGCACATTGGATCCGTTTAGTTCTGTTCATTTCCGTTCGGTTTCCATCAGTCAATTTCAGTCATTCAGGCGTACAATGTATCCATCCGTTTTCAGTTGGGAATTCATTATCACATTCAAAACACTAGACCGCTATTGAGAGAGTACCTTCCGTCTTCAGTCTGTGTTGCTAGTTGTGAGAGGTGAATATCAATGAGGGGCTACGAGCGACGTCGGCCGGCAAATGTATTGTAATATCGCCTCTACGGCCAAAGTCGTAAGCGCGCGCGCAGTGTTTCCGCCGTAACGTTTTTACTGTGGGACATTAAGCGGCGACCCTATCATTTTATTACACGCCTCACCGTAGCAGAGTCCAATGTACTTGTAGACCTCAATTTCGAACAAATCCATTACATATATCTTGAGAAACAACCGCGTGAAAAAGCGGATTTTAGCTAAGTTTGAGGTCTGTAAAATAATGTGCGTGGTGTCTTGAAAGCCACATTCATAAACAGTCTGAAGAGTGTGTTATTTTCGTAGATACGCATTGTGGACGCACGTTTACTGGTCTCTGAGAAAAAACGTACCTCCGAACACGCTGCAGGCAGTACGAGCTCCAGCCAGGCGGCCGCCTTAAGGTGGCTGAAGCTCCTGTAAACAATGTTGACCCGCTCTTCGTATTGGTCTCAATTTTTTTTTCTTCGCAAATTCGTCCCTGAGCAGGTCTACTTTCCCTTTTTATTTCCCCATCCCTTGCGACAGTTAATTTTCATTAGTGTACGTTAGTTTAAAATTGTTTAGATTAGTTTCACTATTACAAAAATATATCCTCTAATTCAAAGAGCGGCTGTCGAGCTATCCGGCAGCCAGGCCAATAGGAAAACAGCTGTAACATTAAGGGGTCTCTCTACATGCGCCTGAAATGCGCTGCAGCGAGTTCCAATTCTTCTTCTTCTTTTTTTAACGGAAACGGCGCATTATATTTGTATACATTCTTAAAAGAACTCACACTTTAAACTATGTCGCTATAGTTTCAAAAATTCAGCACGTTTATTTAAACCAACATTTTCGGGGCCTTCAAAATAACTAAAAATGGGTTTTCCAGACTGCTCTTTCTGGAAAAATAACAACCGGATTCTAAAAAAGACAACTGCAGAAACGAGCGTTACACTTTGAACTAGGCTGCCCAATAATAAAATAATATGGTCACCGGTTAAAGTCACACAGGAAAAAGGATAATAGTACAACACTGTACGCCAACTTAGTGGATTGCGAGGAGAGGCGATAATACATTATATACGTCAGTCAACGGCAACCTTACCGCTCCTTCCTCACAAACACAAATGCAGACTACCTAGGGAGGCCCCTTAAGAGCCTTATACAGAACGCACTAGACGCCGCGTCTGAGGTAGGACGGAAACAGGCCGAAAAGTTCAGATCCAAGTTAACTCTTAAAGCCACTTCCAAACTAAGCATTTGAATTAATTAATTACAACTGCCGATTACTGCATAATAGTTCCATAACACATTGTACGGTTGGCAGCGAATTACGGTATTTAGTGTCACGTATTTAAGGGCCCCTGATTTTAGTGTTCATCTTACGCGTGACTTATGAGTGAGTGAGAGAGTGAGAGATTTTGGTCAGCGCTTAAGAGTGCGTGGTAGATAAATACACGCTGAAAACATCAACTGATCTATACGCCTATTTCGAGGCCAATATGGATAAAATACTCAATGACAATCCTAGATGCTGCTATTTGCCAACTTTATGAGTAAATATTTATCCAGAATTACTAATTCGTTACGCGTGATCTCTTGCGCCGCAGTTAAATGCACGAGGTTCCGGCGTCAGAGATTGTGCCTCAGAAGTTCGTAATACTGCAAATAATTTTGTTTAAAATGTTGGCTAACACTATTGTGTAGGATTGCTATTGTTTAATTTTCGCAAATTGGCTTCAAGAAAGCTACAATTATAGATTAATGCTTTCAGCGTTTAAATAAGTACCACGCCCTCTTAACGTCGAGGTCTTAAGCGCGGGTGAGGGGTGACATGAGGTGAGTATGGAGCGGAGCCGGAATGAAGGGCCGGGGGAACCGGAGATCCCCGAGATAACCCGCCGACCAACGGCATCGTCCGACAAGATTCCCATATGCGAAAATCTGGGGTCCGACCTCGCCGGGGATCGAACCCGGATCGCCTTGGCGGGGTGACTTATGAAGAGGCGTCACTTATTGGACTGTGCCAATCAGAGCAAAGTTACTACGGAACCACATTTCTGTGATTGGCTGTGTTAAAAACAGCAAGCACTGCCCATGAATCATAGCTGCAGGTGTGCGCGTGAGTAATTGAAACAAGATGGTTTAAAAATCTTTCCCAGAAGACTACCCGTTCTTGTAAATAAAGCACGGTAATGTTCGCGAGTTCATTGACGTATTGGCTAGCCTCTACAAATAAACTATAGCTGACAGCAGCTGCTCGAAGGCTGTGCTTGTTGACACAGTGCTATGGGTGGTACACGGTAAATCAAGCACGTTTGAAGATAATTTTTCTAGAACAATAATTAATTAACAATATTTATTGTAATTTTATCCATTAAATGTTGAGTTTAGTACAATCTATACACTTTGATTGTTATTTAGTTATGTTTGTTTATGTAAAAAATGGTAGGAAACTGTCAAATTAGGAAAGAGTAATTAGCAAAAGTGATACAATTTGAGTCCTAGCTTGTGATCGAAACATGAACGTAATTTTTTAGGCTTCCAGAAATAGATTAACCCAGCAGAAAAATTGGTGGGTTGTACTGTAGTCAAATGAAAGACTCACAGCCAATAATCATGAAGCAGATATGCAGATGTTCACGTAAGGCGCTGAAATAAGCTGGTTCAAAAACCTTTTCGTGAAAATCCAGCGTTTCAAAAATACAAACTTTCAATATGGTGACATGTAAAAATTTAAAGCTTTTGTGATGTATTCCATGCCCTTTGACCATTTCAGTCGAGTTAGCGCAGTACACTATTTCGATGCGAGTAAACTTCACTTAGAGTGAGTGAGTGATTTTAGTCAGCGCTTAACATCGACGTCTTTAGCGCTGGTGGAGGTGAAATGATGAGAGTATGGAGCTGCGCCGGAATGAAGGAGCGGGGGAAATGGGAGATTCGCGAGAAAACCCACCGACCTGCACGGCACGATTCCCACATGCGAAAAACGGGGGTCTGACCCCGCCTTGGAGGGAGAAAACGGGGGTCTGACCCCGCCTTGGAGGGAGGCGAGAGATCTGACCTCTCGGCCACCGCGGACCCAACTTCACTTAGAGAACTTTTGAAGAGAACATCTTACAAGGGCGTGCGCAGCAGTTAATTTTTGTGAGGACGGGAGGAGGGGGGACAAGTATGTACAGTGGAGATTTGCCAATCATCACTTTAAATCACGGGAAGGAGGAGGGTCAGGAATTCCCCCCTCCGGGAAAACATTTGGATTTAGATCGGGGCTATTTAAGCAGTTTTCATACGTAAACTTTGAATATATTGCTAGTAGATAGGTATATCAGTATTTTATTACTATACTTTTATAATTTTCTTCGTGGGGAGGGGGGGGGGTAAATGAGCAAACCGCCCTTTATTTTTTTTTGGGACGAGAATGTGCCACCTCTCCCCCCCCCCTTCTCCGATAGGAACGGCCATGACGTACATAAGTGATACTGAAAACGTTTCTTACTAAAATTTGCTGAATTTTAAATGTCAAGGTTAGTTTTAGAATGTAACGTTTTGAAGAATAATTATTTGCCAGAACGACGCGTTGTTTTAGCGTAATTTCTTGCGACTAAATCCAAGATTGTAAATTACTGCGACATATGTAGATTTTTTTTTTTTAAACTTCTATTCTGATTCGAAATTTGCAAGATTATTTTGAAAATATTTCAATACGGACTTTGCTAGTTACCTTAACTTTCATTACGCACATTGTATTCGAAATATTAAAGCGAACTCATGAAATAAGTAATATAATTAAAAATTTAAGCTAGTAAATATATCTCGCAATGTAATACAAATTAATAACTCCTATTCCAATGATACGCACCTAATAGTAAAATGTAATGTTTCTGTAAAGAAACTTTACCATTAATTCGTCGCAAACTTTATTTATTAGACAAAAATTAATATTTTCAACAAAAGTAATGTCACAGCGTCTTAAGTTGGGTACAAACTATTATTTAGTATTGCTTTTTTCAAACATTGTCAGCGTTAATTTATGCAGGCCTGCAGTGCCCTTTTAAATGACACCCTTTAAAATATGTTGTTCCCCAGCTAACCAAATTATTTTTTTTTTGTAAATGCTACATGCCTCTTGGTTACGTGCGCACATACACTCGTGCGTAACTTTTAGTAGTTTCTGACAGCTACTCACGGGAAATAACTGTTAACATAATGTGGCGTGTGGTTAGCAGTTGCAAGATAAGCTGATGTTAGATCAGTACTGTACAGCCTCGGTGCTCGTATCAGGAACCAGTAACAACCTTACAACTGGGTCTAACACAATGTAATACGGCCACTCACATGTTAACTACAAGGCACCCATTATACTAGTATAGGTAAGGTTAATTCTACTACAGGTTAGAAAGAAAATACGTTTTCTTATGGGAGAGCTTGGCACAGGGAAAATTTCTGCCACTAGTTTCGCTTCGATCGCTAAGAGACCAGATAAATACGAAACCGTAGTAAAATTAAATTTAAATAAACTAGGAAATTATATTTGTCATTTAATTTTACAGCGAAAAGGAAACAATTTCACGTTTTAAATTATCAACTTAATGTAACTTAAAATTCAGGAAAGCTCTGTGATTGGTCAGTTTGGTGCACTAGCGATACCAGCGCTCAAGTGGCAGAAATGTTCCCTGTGCCAAACTTATAACCTTGATCTTTCTAACCTGTAGTAGAATTAACCTTAATATAGGTCATTCGGGATAAAGTGAGCACTAAAAATTTAACCTTTGAAAAATATCACTAGCCGTTGCTGCATACAATTCTACATTAACTCTATTCGCTTTACTGCTTGTATGGTTGGCAACGAAATTACGTAATATAGTTCCGTGTATTTTCTTATTTAAATACAACAAAATTGAAATAAAAGCAACCGAAATCGACATTATTGTATTTTAAATAATTAATAAAGTTTCTTTTCAACGAACTGTATGTATTTATACTGACTGTACAATTTATCTTAGACGTGCAACCATCAAGTGACGTGTCCGGAGAGGTTAGAAATGTCCCATCGTTAGTCGTCACAAGCGCAAATGTATGAAATGGCTGAAAATAGAACTTAAGCAGGGTTGTTTTGAGTGCTCACTTTATTCCGATCCGCCTATAGTGAGATGTCCGCTGTATAACTACGTCTGACGGTCTGAGAGGCTGAAGCATACACTAGGAAGTAAACATGCACAGTTGAGAACAAACTCAGCTTACCTTGCAACATCTTCACCACACTCCACTGGTCAACATTATGTAATGTATGCCACACTCCAAGATAAAATTTACAGTTACATACAGTGGACATTTCTGGTTAGTTTTAGAACAAAAAATGTGGACTGGCATACATAGTAAAACGTTTTCTTCATATCAGAGAAAGATTTTTCTTTGAGAATATTTAGCTTGCGATAGAGAAATTTTGCCTTACGACTAAGAAACATATTGTAAATGTTACGTTTGTTGCTGTTACATTTTTCTTTGAAAATAATTTAAGTCCATTTGTAGCAACAGTAATATTTTTTTCAACAAAAAGCTTGTGTTTAAAATACCACAACTACAATAAAGATTTTATAACCCTTAAATAAAAATTTTCTTTGTGGCAATGCTACTTTTCAGTGACTCATTTTTAAACAAACATTTTTTCTTGCAGCGACAAACATTTTGTTGGAAAAAAGACTTTTTTTAAGAGTGAAGCATCAAACATAACAAGCACCTTTAGATGTGGGAAATTTTACTGAAGTTATACGAAACGTAACACAAACGGTGTAGTGCGCGTGGCATTCTTGGGTTCGGGAAAAATATTTGGGGTGGATGGCGTCATAGGAAGGGGATGTAAAAAGGGGTGTGTTTGTCAGCATCCGCATTGGTCCCAGGCAAACCCCTCCCCCTCTTTGCCTTTCTTCCCTGAACACTACGGATTACAGTCACGTGCCTTCGCAGGCTTATTTAACCTCCCCTCCCATTTCACCCCTTACCACACACAGACCGTAGAAGGGTAGACCCCCCATCCCCCGCCAACCCACACATCCCCCTCGCTAAAAAATTCTGGTCTTATTTCCTGCAATTTTCTTTCCCTCCCGCCTTCTTTGTTGTTTTTGTCTTCGGACTTGGCTAAGGTAGATTTGTGCCCTGCGCACTATTTGGACAGCAGAATGGTCGATCCATAATTCATGTCGACGCCGCCCTTCTTTCTTTCTGAATTAAAGGAAAAAAAAAAGATTTACCTTGGGAATTTTATTCAGGTGTGCGCTCTCGTCGAGAAAAAAAAATGCTCACCCCTGTGCCATTTTAATGACTTGTCGTTAAATTTCTTCTGAGGAACTCGGGATGAAAATAACAACAGCAATAAGAATATAAAAAATTTGTTCCTTGCTCATTCGTCTTTTTTTTTCTTTTCACTTTCCTCTTTGGCAGACCGCTATAAGAGCGCGCGTTTTTAATTTAAAAATAAGTTTACCCTTAATTATGCGTTATTATAAAAGCTAACTGTAAAGCAATTGCTTCAATTATAATTTGCCTACTTGTTTGGTTTTTGCCACCCTACATACGAACTTCACGCACAAATCATAATAATTTAAATTTTACATCTTATGAACCTTTTAGCATTCGTCGCTATTACAGTCACTTAAGCATCGTTTACTCTTAACAGGAAAACTTGTTTTTCTTGTAAAACAGCTGCCTTGCAATATACCTTCGTAGCGTTAGTTCCAGAGTTTTTTTCAGACGGTAGCCAATAACTCAAATATTTTTTAACCAAAAGTTTTGAAAAAATTTGAGTCAATGTGCAATCACACGATGCACAATACTGTGGACGGGTTTTTTTAAAATAATGTACCATTCGCCAGCAAAAAAATAATTTCCTTCATTTTTGCTTATTTTCACGACGAAAAACGCGGTACTTTGGGTAATGAAATCTAAAAAAACCGTTCAGTATAATTCTACAAAAAAATTCAGCTGCAAATTATAACATATAAGTGTCAAAACTGTGCAGCGAAATTTTGATCTGAGTATTAGGTAGCAATAAAATAATATTTTCGAAATCACTGCAAAACTCCGTAACAAGGCCTTAAGGGGCCTCCCTAGATAAGCTGCGTTTGTGTGTGAGGCAGGAGCGGTAAGGCTGCCACTAACTTACGTATGTAATACATTATCACCACGCAAGCCACTCAGCTGGCGTGCAGGTGCTTTACTATTATCATTTTTCTTATGGGACTTTAAGTGGGGACCACATTATTTTATTTATGGGTAGCTTAGTTAAAAATCTAACGCTTGTTTTTATAGTTTTGTTTTTCGAAACCGATTGTTAATTTTCCAGATACGGCAGTCTGTAAAAGGGATTTTTAGCCATTATGAGGGGCCCGAAAATAATGTTTCTAATAAACTTTCCGAATTTTTAAAACTATAACGACACAGTTTGAAGTGTGTGTTCTTTTCGTAGATATACAGATATAATGCGCGTTAAATAGTTTCGTAAAAAAAAAGAATAATCGTAACTCGCTGCAACGCATTTGAAGCGCAGGTAGGCAGGCCCCTTAAGCACTTTGTGTGTACGAAGTCGGCGTGTGTGCACAAACCAATGGGAATTTTTTAAAACTCGAAACAGCAAAAACTTCTTAAAACTATTCTAAAACATCTCTACACTGAATCAACGAAAACGTAGATTTTTTTTTCTAGTGAATATGTTTCGTTGATATATTATTTTTTGCCTTTTAAGACTGTGAGTCTATTACACCAAATTAATTGTACTGGTTTGACTGTAGGCTGTATAGCTGTTTACTTTCTAAATTTCCTATGAATGAATTCCTACCGATTGGATGGTGCACAATGGCCAAAGGTATCCCTCGATTAGGCATATATTTCGTGAGTCCAATGACCTACGTGTAGAGACTTCATTGTCCTGTGTATATTCCAGCCCCGACCATTTGTCCATTAGCTACTATTAGAGTCACGATTATTTTGCGTATTCATGTGGTAGCAGCTTAGACTTCTCAGTCCTATACACGCACCAGTCACAGTCGAGTATTCATAGGCTTCTCAGCGTACAAGAGGGTACCACGTGTGTTCACAACGATTTATTTCCTTTTTCTTACTGGTTTTCAGTCGTCAAATGTGTATCAAAACTACTGTTTTCCGATCACAGTATTGACAGAGAAGTATACGCTGTTGACGTTCAACGTGACCTAGAATCAATACGCGAAATAATCGTGCCTCGAGCTACTACTTACTGGAACAACATATAATTAGAGGTACGTAAATTTCGCAGATACATTCCAGGTCAGGTTGAACGCCAATCATGTATACTTCATTGTCATGTCTGTGACTTGCTGGCGGCTGTTACGAAACACGTTTGACTACTGCAAGCCAGTAGTAAATAAGGAAATAATGTGAAGTGTTATCGCTAGCTACCTGCTTGTACGGTTATAAGCCAGTAGATAATCGATTGTGGCCAGTGGGTGTATAGGACTGACAAGTCTAGGCTACTGCCAGATGAATCCGCGAAATTGACGTACCTCTACATATAATAAACAGACGGGGCTTGAGTGTGCACAGGACTGTAGATTCTAACATGCAGGTAGCTGAACCCTCGAAATAACCCCTTCCCTAGGTACCCGCGTCCCGTTACAATTTTAAGCTTGTATTTGTTCTTATTCCCTACATGTTTCTATTGTTAACTAGGCTATAATGACACTTGGTTGACCACTAATGTCAACTGATGAATCTCTTGTGATATCCGTATTCAAATATTCGCTTTTCCCTCATTTAATTTCGGGTGGTTTCCTATTAATATTTACTGTAAAATTTACAAATACTGCGTGTGTACTTTTACTAACACTTATTAAGGCCTCGCTCTTTAGTTTTGCAGTGGTTTCGAAAAAAAAAAAAAAAATTAACGCAAATTAATACACATACCAAAACTTGATTCTGGCAGTTTTAACACTTATATATTGGGACTGGAAAATTTCGCGAATTCAATTACCTGTGTAGGCTAGAATCCACTGTACTATGCATACTCAAGCCCCGACTATTTGTCCACTAGCTGCTGCTCTGTGTAACAACAGACAATGAACGAATAGACAGGGCCTGAGTATGCATTGTACAATGGATTCTAGCCTACACAGGTCATTGAATTCACGAAATTTTCCAGTCCCTACTTGTTATATATCATCGTGTGTATCTGAATTTTTCTGGTGTAATACACCAAACGGATTTTTAGATTTTTGCCCCTGAAGTAGCACATATTTTGTTGTCAAAATATGCCTAAATGAAGCTAAATATTTTTTTTGATAGCAAACGGTACATTATTTTTAAAAACGCTCTGGCAGAATTGTGTATCGTATGACTGTACACAGTCTCAAATTTTTTGAAAGCAGTTGGTTAAAAAAATATTCGAGTTATTTGCAATTGTTTGAAATAAATGAAAGGTCATGACCTTAAAATACAACGATTTACCGCGTTAAATCATTTGCATGTACATTTACAAATATTTTGTATGTAATAAAACTTAAGAAGACTTATACTCTATCCATTCTAAGGTTGCAGCTAATTCATCTAAGTGAATGTAATAATGTTTTTGCACAACGTAATTTTCATTTGGAATATTGAAAAAATACAAGGTAACATTGCTAAGGCACAATCTTAATGTGAGGAATCAAGATATAATTCAGTTGCTTTGATTAATTTCGTTAGAAATTTTTATTTCTGCTGCAACCTTAGAGTGGACAGAGTATAGTGGTCGGTCAACCCTAAAGTGTAGGTTTGTTCGGGAATCGTAAGTAACAGGCGTATTACAATGTAAATGTTTTCTTGCTAGAAATATTTGATTATTATGTGAACATTTGCAGTTCTGCTTCGTCGTTATTGTTTCCTTCATTTTGGCTTATTTTCACGACAAAAAACCTGTTACTCTGGGTGACGAAATCTTAAAAGCCGTTCAGTACATTACTACAAAAATATTCAGATACAAATTATGACATACTGGTGTCAAAACCGAGGAGTAAAATTTTGATATGAGTACTAGGTAGCAATAAAAAGTATATATATTTTTGAAATCACTGCAGAACTAAGGAACAAGCCCTCAAGTGAGGAAAAATAGTAATTTTATATTTGAATAAAACAGTGTTAGTTTTGTATACGTTATTTGAGAGTACATTTTCCTCTTATAAAAAATTTTAGCTCAGTCAACTTTCCCAATATGGCATTTCAAAGTCAAAATTTGCATGTTTTTAGTTCATACACTCTTCAAAAACCAATCAACACAATGAAACGAAACAAATTCCCAGTAAAAGTACATCTCACGGCTAGGGCTTTAAGTATATAAAATTCAAATACAAAGTATTTTTGTATTTAAATTTTTTTCCCCTAAAATTAGCAACAAATTTTCAAATTTTAGAAATTTTTAAAATATTCAAAATATTGTTTGAGTTTGTTTGTATATACTTAAAGCCCTAGCCCGGGACATGTACTTTCACTGTGAATTATTTCGTTTGATTATGTTAATTAGTTGTCGAGTGTGTATGAACTAAAAACATGATAATTTTAACTTTGAAATGTCATTGTGGGAAACTGGCCGAGCTAAATTTTTTTTTGTAAGAGGAAAATTACTCCCAAAACGTCTACAAAACTAACACTGTTTTATGGAAACATAAAATTGTGATTTTTCCCCACTTGAACATCCTTAAGGCTCGGTTTCAGTCGCCATATTGAATTTTATTATTTTTCACTTTTTTTTTTAATTCTAAGAAGAAAAACGTTAAATCTGCGATTATACCTCAAATTCTATTTAAATTTCGCTACAGTACAGACCTTGCGATTTTGCTGTTAACTTATAATTACGCCGCAATTTGAGTGGTAAATTTTTTATATTCATAATTTGCCCGACAAATTACGGCGTAATTATAAGTTAACAGCTAAATCGCAAGGTCTGTACTGCAGCGAAATGTAAATATAATTTGAGGTATAATCGCATATTTAATATTTTTCTTCTCAGAATTCCAAAAAAGTGAAAAATAATAAAATTCAATATGGCGACTGAAACCGAGCCTTAAGGAGGAGAAGGTGGAGGTGTGGATGCTGCGGCTGTGTTCGTGGACCGTGCATATCGTGCGGCCGATGGAATAGGGTCAGAGGTCATGGCCAGCTGCTATCGACCGACCTGCCCCGCCCCGTCGGCTGCAGTACAAGCTACCTCTCACTCCCCTCCCCTTCGCTGGTGTTCTGCCAACTGTTTCCCCTACCCCCCTCCCTTCCTGTATCCACACCCTGGGTTCACCCCGTGCCCCAGACGTGCAGGTTACGATGTCTCGATGCCCTGCAGTCGATTGTAATATCGTCCCAACAAGTAACGTTAAGGTTCCTATCTACCTGCGCTTGAAACGCATTGCAGCGAGTTACAAGTAATCATATTTGGAAGAAACATCTCAACGCGCATTACGTTTGTACATCTATGAAAAGAAAACACGTTTCAAACAATGTTTCTATCAGTTTAAAAATTAGGATCGCTTATTGGAAACACGATTTTCAAGACCCTCAAAATGGCTAAAAACACCTTTTTTAAACTGCCGTATCTAGGGAAATTCCAACCGTATTCGAAAAAACGCAATAATGAACCAGAAATATCGCAAATAAAATAACACTGTCACCGCTGAAGTTCCATAGGAAAATTAATAATAGTAAAGCTCTGCGCGCCAGTTGCTGGGTTTGCATGTAGAGGCGATAATACATTACATACGCCGACCGACTTCACTCTTAACGCTCCATCGATTTTGTGACTCACGTACACTGACGCAGCCTACCTGGATAACAATCTTAATTATATTTAGTAAACTGCCTTTCCTAAATCCACTAATGTTCACATATACACAAACTCACGTGTTAGGACAGCAACTCCATTGCCCTCCATCGCCGTCCAACAAACTGTATCGATGCAGTGTTCCCACAATCGCAACGATGAATTAGCTGACGCTGTAGTATGCAAACATGTACTAAATAGTAGGCCAATAAAGCAGGAACAAGTGTTTCTACTATGCATCTCATTTGTCGATACAAGACATATTTTCTTCGAAAAATATACACTTTACCCCAAAACATAGGTTGTATAGGCTAACAACAGTGATTTTTATGTTATATTGCCGTACTCAGAATACTCTTTTCCTCACACGTTACTTCCTGTCGTTAAGGGGCCTGCTTACCTGTCCTTCAAATGCGTTGCAGCGAGTTACGACTATTCTCTTTTTGACGAAACTATTTAACGCGCATTATATCTGTATATTTATGAATAGAACATATACTTCAAACTATGTCGCTATAGTTTTAAAAATTCTGCACGTTTATTATAAACATTATTTTCAGGCCCCTCAAACGGCCAAAAATGGCTTTTCCAGACTGTCGTATCTGGAAAATTAACGATCGGATTCGAAAAACACAACTATAGGAACAAGCTTTAGACTTTGAACTACGCTGCCCACAGATAAAATAATGTGGTCACCGCTTGAAGTCCTATAGGAAAAGGATAATAGTAACGTATTGCATGCCATCTGAGGGGCTTGCGCGGAGAGGCTACAATGTATTACATACGTGGGTTAGTGGCAGTCTTACCACTCGATGTCGAAACATTTCGATGCCTATAACGACAAACTCAGAATACGCTCCCTGATCCCACGGCAACTCCTCCTACACTCTATAAATACGAATAGGTAATTTAAATAAGTGCAATATTAAGAGGCCTCCCTAGATAGGCTGAGTTTATGTGTGTGTGTATGACAGGAGCGGTAAGGTTGTTGTTGACCGACGTTTGTAATGTATTATCGTCTCTCCGTGCAAGCCACTCAGCTGACGTGCAGTGCTTTACTATTATCCTTTTTATTATGAGACTTTAAGCGGTGACCACATTATTTTACTTGTACGCAGCATAGTTCAAAGTCTAACGCATGTTTCTATAGTTGTGTTTTTCGAATCCGATTGTTAAATTTCCAGGTGCGGTAGTCTGGAAAAGCCATTTTTGGCCGTTTTGAGGGGACTGAAAATAATGTTTCTAATAAACGTGCCGAATTTTTAAAACTATAACGACACAGTTTGAAATGTGTGTTATTTTCGTAGGTATACAAATATAATGTGCGTTAAGTATTATTGGTGGAAAGATAATAGGCGTAACTCGCTGCAAAGCATCTGAAGCGCAGATAGGGAGGTCCCTTAAGGACATGATCCATCTTTCTACTGCTTTCACGATAGACTTCTTTTTATTCCTAAACTGTCGCGCAGTTTTGTTAAAAATTATTTTTACAATGTAGTCGAATTTTTTCTAGACAAAACCTTTTAAAGATTTTGCTAATTTGTTTATTAATGATAATTTACGTAATTTCATAGTTAGTTGAAACCATTATGTAGTTTGACATGAAAAAAATTTGCTGACATAGTATATACTATTTGTAACAAAACTGTGCAATAGTTTTTCGATATCAACTCTAGTTTTAGATTTAAAAAAATATAATCGTAAACGCAGTATAAATGATGGATCATGGCTTTAATCACCGAAATTCCAGTTTAAAGTATGTTTCTGACTGATGAAACTGTAGAATTTATTGCAAATCAGTTAACAAGGGGGTGAAATTCACTGAGAATTAGTGGAAATCACTTTTAAATCGGTAGCATTTATTCACTGAAACAGTCTGCACGGTTTCACTAACTTCTGTTGTCCATTTTTGACCGAACATACTTTAGAGTGTTGTATCGTTCCTGAACTGGCCTACGTGGCGTAGTCGGTTAGCCGACGGTGTATTGTGTGAGAGGTCCTGGGTTCGAATCATGGCTAGTTCATGGATGTTGTGTTGTCCCGACGGTACAGAAAATTCTTTTAAGAGCAAACGTCTTTAGGGCAACGATGGTAGAAACAACCAACTATTCTCAAGTATTTTTTTATCTCCGACCAACAGTTAACTTATATTAAACAAAATGCACAGTAAACCAATCCAACCCGAACGGACCTAGCCTAAAATATCTAACCTAAA
The DNA here is from genome assembly GCA_003012365.1 of Medauroidea extradentata. Taxonomy (NCBI): domain Eukaryota; kingdom Metazoa; phylum Arthropoda; class Insecta; order Phasmatodea; family Phasmatidae; genus Medauroidea; species Medauroidea extradentata. Next base: position 39,973 of record PNEQ01074352.1, read on the forward strand.
CTTACCTAACCGTACTAACCTCAGCTAACCTAACCTAACAATTCAAGAGAAGAGAAACTTTCAAGGTAAACGATTTTAGGGCGAACGGCAGCCCAGAAAGTACTTAAAAGGCAAGCGAGTGTAGAGCAAACTACGGTGCAGAAAATACTTTTAGGGCAAACACCTTAAGGGCCACACGCCTTATTGGGTGAGTTATATGGGAAAATATATTTTAGTACAAACGCCTTTAGGTTAAACGACGCGCTCACGCCTCGTACTGAAATTGTTAGTCCAATGAGCTTTCTTTTCTTATGTTCTTAGAGACACACAGAGTAAATCCAAAGACCGGACATGTTTTTTTGCGAGAAAAATCTAAAAAGGTACAGAAACAGTAAACAACCACCCGACGAGGGGCAGGAAGAAGGAAGCAGGAAGCCAACACCAAGTGCGTGGTACAGTCGTAGTGTGAGAGGAAGATGTGCTGTAAAACATCTCTCTCTCTCTCTCTCTCTCTGTGTCTTCTCGTTTCACCATCCTCCCGGCGGGAAATGTGCAACCCTCGACAATCGCGAGGCCCGAGCTAGGGTCGCAAAGTTGGAGGAGTTTACGTCGGCAGTTCGCTCGAGGTAATGTCCAACACGACCTCCCTATCACGTCCTGATCCGAGTTACAATCGACTCCTGTTTCCCTCCATGAACTGGGATAAAGGATAGAGGTAAAAACAGAGAAAAAGGGATATATATCGAGAAAGCCTGCGGTGACAAAATACCGTCCAAAACACTATAGCTTTCCGCGAATTTATGTTTTGATGAATATTTCGCACTATCAAAGTAATAGGTAGACTACTATTACAAATAAAAAAAAATAGCAGTTTGTAAGAACAGCATTTAAGTTTTCACGTACATTATACGATTTAGCCTGCATTTTTTTTAAATCGTGGATGCCCGAAATTGAAAAATTATATAACTTTTTCACATTAAAGCTGGACCACTTTTGAACGAGTTGCCCTATCATTGCACAACAAAGAAATTTTTTGACTCTTTGGTATGCCTGTTCGTTATTTATAAATATTAGAGGCCTGCAATTACAGTACAGTTAAAAGAGTGAAACATGTTTTTTTTTTTCCATTAATGTCCACTGGTAGAGATACCTACTGTAAACTCGCGAGGATATTTCGTGCCAACGTATTTTGCATTGTACGATTGTAAGACTGTTGGTTTATGTTTACTGACAAATCACAATAGTTCGGCAGTGGCTAACCAGAGTTAGCACCGACTAAGTCAAGTGGGGCATAGCCAATAACGAAGGAATAACGCCATCGTTGAACACGCTACTATAGGAAGTGTCGCATACAAGTTAGTTTTCCCTGCGATAAATAGTGGCGCGCGCTTTTCTCGCGTTTGATTCTAGGTCAGATTGAACGTCAAAAACGTATACTGTACTGTTGCTGTTGTGGTTAGAGGACAAATACTTTGACGCATTTTTGGCGACTGAAAGCTAGTAATAAAGACAAGAAAATAATTGGTGGGAAAACACCTACTACCAGCTTGTACGGCCATTGCGTGTATAGGACTGATAAGTCTAAGCTGCTGCCAGATGAATACGAGAAATACTTATGCTCAGTGGCGTGTGGTGAATATGTGTGCAACAGAAAATAAAAATCTGTGGTTAGAGCCATATGGCGAAAAGATTTTTGCAACATTTGTTTTCAATGCGTCACGTGCACACCTGCAGCTCTGCTAGCTAACATCTTCTCTGATTGCATGATTTTACTCTCACTTGCCTTGGCAAACTACAGACATACAATAATCTTATTCTGATTGGTGCAGTCAAATGAGGAACGTGTCTGAACAAAGACACGCTGCCAATAACCATGAAGCAGAACTGCCGATGTGCACGTGAGTCACTGAAACAAAGTGGGACAAAAATCTTTTCGCGACAAAATTGTGGCCCTATTAATCGTTAGAGACCGGAAAAATTCGCGGGATCACTGACATGTAGGTTAGCTTCCAAGAATGTTTGTGGAATCGTGCAGACAGCAGCTGACACAGTCAAATGGACGTGTGTTCAGCTACAGTTTTATTATTGGCTCAGCTACTTCCAGGAAGTGTCGAGTAAGTCAACGGCCAATTGTGAACGTGATACAGACATATAGTTGCTGGAACTCTAGCTTGCAAAAAATAATTTCAGGTCTCTATTTATGGTTTCTAAAATCCGATCACTATGTATTCTATAAAGTAGTTAGATTTAAAATTCCACAAATCATGGCCGTCTTTAGTGGAAGGCCGGAGTCTTGAATGTGGCAACACTGCAGCGGGGGCCTGCTGCTTGTCACTTCTTGACTGCCCTAGACTTTGTAACGTGTATAGATGCAGTTTTAGTGGCGTGTACACGTCTACACTGACTAGGGCTACCAATGAACGACCGACAGCAGGCCTCCGATGCAGCGTTGCCGCATTCGAGACTCCGGCCTTCTACTAAAGACGGCCATGGAAAATTCACCCAGGATAAAAGTTATGAGACAAAGTTTAAAATATTCAAGATGGGGACTATCACTCACTCTTAAGGCGCCCGCCTTCTCGCCTCGTAACCAGCGTTGCAGCGTGCTAGCAGAACGTTTTTATCTAAGAAACTACTAAACGTATTTCTAATGTGTGCATTTACGAGAAGAACAAACAATTCAAACGACATCGGAATAGTAGTTTGAAAACATAACGATAATTAGATACACCTTTCAGAGCATCTCAAAATGGCTAAAACGGCTTTTTCGATCTATTATATCTAAACAACTACTGAAGGTATTCGTGTGAAACTACAATAGAGATGTGTACTGGACTTTACTTAAAAATTTTCACCAATAAAACGACGGGGTTACCACTGAAAGTGTCAGTCAAGCGAGTGTTCTACGATACAACTGCACGCCGTTACATTATCTTACGCTAGAGGCGATACCGCGCCAGATGGGCCGGTCATTATCGCCCTTGACGCCGTACCTCACTCATAAAAACACACGGCCACCAGGCGGACGCCTTAAGGATGACGTGAAATGAGGCCCGTCAAAGAAGTGACGGGATGAGAAGGAAACGGGAAGCGGGAGAACCCCGACTAATCCCGCCGACCAACGACAGCGTCCGTCACGTTTCTCTACCTGTAAGAAGCAGGGGTCGACCCCGCTGAGACTTGAACCCGGGACGCCGTCGTGAGAGGCGAATGGTCAGACCGCTACACCACCGTGATTCAAGTTCTAGAAGTATTTTTCTGTTGAACACATTTCTTGATGACGGCTATGGGCCGATAGTTTTCACGAAAATATTTTTTGCAGCACTTTGTTTGAATGCCTTATGTGCACATCTGCAGCTTTGCTTCGTTGTTATTGGCAGCGTGCCTGTATGTAGAGACGTCACTCATTTGACTGCGACACCATTTGACTGCGACACCACATGCCTGTGATTTACGGGTAGAACCCCGAGATGCTGACAGTAGAAGATACCCGTTCAGTAACTACGAAGCAGAGCTGGAGGTGTGCACGTAAGCAATTTAAATAAATTTCGGGTCTCTAATGACCAGAGCCATGTAAATTTCGCGTTATTTTCTAGCAGCTGACTAGACTTCAAGTGACTATAGACTTGTTAGATGTCTCCCGCTGGCCGATATTGTCGTGACTTGCCGCGGAAAATGCTTACACGGTAGAGGCCAATCTCTGTAAAGACGTAACACACGTAAATGACAACATATAAACGTTCGTAGCCAATTGAATCCCACGAGTATGCTCTGTTATGTATAGGAAAGTGAAGTTTAGTTCGCTACCAAATGATAACGCGAACTTTTAAATGTCTCTACTAATGACTAGAGACACGAAAAATTTGCTTTTCTTTCGGGCACAAGCTAAGATTTAAACAAGTTAGAGTTCGTGTAGTCTTAGTAATTGGCTCGTGACGTATTATTAGAGGTACGTCAATTTCGCGGATTCATCTGGCAGCAGCCCAGACTTGTCAGTCCTATACGTCCACTGGCCACAATCGATTATCTATAGGTAGAGCCACGATTTTATGGCGAAAAGATTTTTGCAACATTTGGTTTCGGTGCGTCATGTGCACACCTGCAGCTCTGCTACATCGTCTGTGGTTGGATGATTTTACTCTCACTTGCCTTGGCAAATTATAGATGTACAGACTCGTAATAATCTTATTCTGATTGGTGCAGTCAAATGAGAAACATGTCTGAACAAAGACACGCTGCCAATAACCTTGGAACAGAACTGCCGCTGTGCACGTGAGTCACTGAAACAATGTGTGGCAAAAATCTTTTCGCGACAAAATCGTGGCCCTATCTATTGGCTTATAACAGTAAAATCGGGTAGCAAGCGACAGTACTTCGCATTATTTCCTTATTTACTACTGGCTTGCAGTAGTCAAACGCGTTTCGTAACAGCCGCCAGCAAGTCACAGACATGACAATGAAGTATACATAATTGGCGTTCAACCTGACCTGGAATGTATCTGCGAAATTTACGTACCTCTACGTATTAGACTTGACCTTGATGACCCTGGGTCCATAACAAAGAATCAACTAAATGCAAACCCAATCATATGTTATCACACTGTCAGCGAGCAGCCAATGTGAAGCTACTGTCTACTTGAGTGTATACACATTCTTGGAGGCTAGTCTACAGGTCAGTGAAGCCGCGATTTTTTTCAGTCCCTACTAATGACAGCTAATTCTGGCATATATTTTTGTTTTTATTTTCCAGTTCGTATTCAGTACACGTTTTTGTGTTTTCTCAGTGACGTCGCAGAATTTACGCGGAATGGCCTTAATACAGAATAGGCCTAATGGTTCAGTGTGCCATGTTTTTTTTTTTTTTTTTTTAACCCCTTCATTACCTTTCTTACAAAATAACTATTTAATGTGGAGTAAGGGTGTAATAGAACGGGGTCCAACAAGCTCTCATAAATCGTGCAATATTTTTTATATGAACCATGTATTTTCTCGTCTTGCAGACCTGCGAGAGGTATTCGTATCGTTTTTCCGGTACCTTTACGCTTGTTCCCCCGTTTCGCCAGCTTTATCACTATTTTTATTGGAGACTCGTGTGGAAAACGTGATGTTGCCGGCGCTGTTTCTTTTGACCTCTGTTTCTTTCCCCCCCTCCCAAGACCCGGGCTTATTTTCCTGTAGTTCGCACTCTGACCGTACTGTAGAGCAATGATAAATATTACACGATATATGTGTTTTATTATTTTTCTCAAAGCTATCTGAAAAAGAAAGAAAGACAAAATTTAATGCAGTTTCTGAGCCCTGCTGTATTAGTTTCCCGATGTGAAATAAAGCAAGGAAATGGAAAAACACGGCACGTAATACTAATACTTCATTTTCGTAACAACGTATCCACATTTTTACTCTCCAAACTTTCGTTAAGGAGGTAGTTTTCCTAGAATTACTGACTTCATGTTTTATGAGCGAGTTAATTTTGGAATTCAGAACCATTACTGATATAAAGCATTTCTTAAAATAATTTTTCAAGCTTATGTGAGCTATTATCTATTTTTACCCATATGATACGGAATTCAAATTGTAATTAATATATCTTCAATTACGATTACTCAGATCAAAGCAGCAAATGAATGTGAGCAAATAAGGTCGTAAAGCCACAGGTCCCTATTTATGCTATTTTAGTAAGTTTAATTTTTTTTTTAAATCCTGAAAGAGAACGTACATCGCAAAATCGTTACATAAAAATGTTGGAAATAGTTTCTACTATGTAGCCAATTTTTTAAACATAAGTTTTTATAATTTTACGTAATTATTGATTGTTAGAAAATTTTATTAAGTCGATATTCAGCCAGAAATATATAAATGTGTGTTCGGAAAAAATTAAGCTACATAGTACAAACAATTTGCAACATTGCTGTGTAACGGTTTTGCAATATCTGCTCTCTTTCAGTGTTTAAATATTAATCTCGCATAAACTGCATTAATAACAACCTATGACCTTGAAAAATAACTGTTAACACATTCTCTATTTCCTACTTAGCTTTCGTTTTACATAATTTACTTGGCTTTTATGCTATGGAGACGTTTATTTAAAAAAAAAAAAAAAAAAAGACGATTTTAAGGACACTCCACCCTAAATGGCACCGCCTACCAACACGCTTCGAATGTGTTGTATGTAATGTAAGTGAAATAACGGGTTTTTACAGAACTATTCCATAAGCGTATATTGTGCCAATGTGAAAAAAGTAAAGAACACTTCGTACAAGAACGGAATAGTTGTTAAGACACACACTGCAGGGGCTTCATTTCAGGTTTTTCTAGGGGAGGGGGCAAGATATTTTTTTCAGGTGACAGTGACCTTGTTGCGTCATTTTTATTAACTAAGCATGTATAAATTAGATACTTTAATAATAAAACTTCAGTTTTATGTGCTTAAGTTAGCATTATTTAAGTTTAAAAATACAAATATATATATATATATATATATATATATAGATAAAATTCTAAATCCAGGGGGGGGGGCATTTGCCCCCCCCCCTGTGGCCCCAAATGACGCCCCCGACACACTGTTCAATAAAATCACTGTTTCGAAGCCTTACAACATAACTAAAATGGGACTTTTCAGGCTGCCGTACTTCAAATTGTATCAACTGGATGCATTTGAATCAGGAGGTGGCCCTGCCTATGGTCATGTATTGGATCTACGTGAAGCCACCGTTTTGGGTGTCCCATTATGGCAACCGCCTGTTCCTTAACCAATCGCAATTCGAAAAAGTTCGTAATGTTGCTACCCGGTCCAAGCAATTTTATTGTTAATCAATTCTGTTCCTTTCATCGCTAAATTGCACTGCTCTGAGATATTTTTATTGTTTAGAGGCGCATCAACACAAGTGTCCATAACCTCAAAAATCCTCAGCGCCATGGTGGAACACCCAAAACCTGGCTTCAACTACGTCACATCAAGTCATCTCCTGACTATTCCTACCTCCGTGTGTGAAATGCAGATATAAATGTGCACTGAACTTTGCTACAGACTTTGAACCAATAAAAGTATATGGTCACCGCTTATTGTCCCGTAGTAAAAATTGATTGACGGGGAGCTTGCACGCTAGTTCCACGCTTGGCTCGTTGAGGCGGTGCGGCATTTGATACGCGCTTCAAGGTCGCCCTTATAGCGCCAACACTTCTGATCCTCTAACATGCAGGTAGTCGGCGCCTTTAAGGGCACACAGGAAAAACTGTTTTGTAGTGGCTACAAAATATTTTGTCAATTTAGTTCTTACCAAACATTTTTGTGGTGAACACCAAATATTTTGCGGCGTTCAATAAATAGTTTGTTGGTGATTACAAAATAATAAACAATCCAACAAAAAGTTTTGTAGCCACTAAAATATTTGGTATTCACCACAAAATTATTTGGTAGGGTCTAAACTGACAAAATATTTTGTAGTCTCTACGAAACAGTTTTTTCTGTGCATTTGTGCACGGCCATCTTTAATTTACAGTGTTTTGTCCACTGCAAATATTACTGACGGCGTATAAATATTTTTGACATGTGATACTTAGAGATTATTGTATATCGGGAAAATGTTTGGTGGCAGCATACCCTTGAAACATTGTGGTTTCTTGCGACATGTATGATTATAGGTGATAACTAGAGCCACGATTTTATGGCGAAAAGATATTTGCAACATTTGGTTTCGATGCGTCGTGTGCACACCTGCAGCTCTGCTACATCGTCTGTGATTGGATTATTTTACTCTCACTGGCCTTGGCAAATTATAGACGTACAGACTGACAAGAACCTTATTCTGATTGGTGCAGTCAAATGAGAAACGTGTCTGAACATAGACACGCTGCCAATAACCTTGAAACAGAACTGCCGATGTGCACGTGAGTCACTGAAACAAAGTGGGGCAAAAATCTTTTCGCGACAAAATCGTGGCCCTAGTGATAACACGTCTGACACAACGTAGTTGTCTGCACACCAATAACAAGTGTCAAATATTACCATAGCGGGATTCTTACTGGCTCAGTCAAATTGGGCAACATCTCTACGTACAACCGAAAGCCAGTAATATTTTGATATACTGAACGTACGTTGAAACCCAGCAAACAGCCAAGCTTACCCGCGATAAATCATCGTCTCCAATTATACTACATCGCTTTGCATTGTTAGGAAACAAAAGTTACGTACATTTTATCTTATATTTGTTGGAAGATACGAAATAATACAGTCTTCCCTTTCTTCCATAAGTGTCAGATAATACTGGAGTAATTTAGTTTATAACAATGTAAAATTTGTAGTAGACTAAGATTTAGAGCATGAAATATAAAACAATGTTAACACTCCTTTATGAATGCTTGTGGCTGAGAAAATACTGTAAATTAAATATGACCTTGCGCCATTGATTATAAGTAGAGATGATGGTTTATCGCGGGAAAAGTTGACTGTTTGATGGATTTCAATACACGTCCAGCTTACCAGAAGATTACTGGCTTTAGCTTGTACGTGGAGCTGTTGCCCTATTTGACTGAGCCAATAAGAATCCCGCTATTGTAATATTGGATGCCTGGTATTGGTCTGCAGACAGCTACGTTGTGTCAGTGTTTTCAAG
>PNEQ01074353.1:0-48603 GCA_003012365.1 Medauroidea extradentata
TCATAATAATTACTGAATCTATCCGAAATCGATCGGGTATAGATTCGAGAATGTAGGATAATTTATCGGTTGAATCGAAAATTATTAATTGTTTGAATTGATCGGTAATCAATCGGGTATTGTTAAATAATAAATAATAACGATTGATTTTACATTTTTCGTTATTAAAAATATTAGGGGTTATGTATACACATATACTTCATAGCATGTGAACCTTATGTAAAGTACAACACTTGAATTAAATAATCGATTGCTCTAAGATGGCAGCATTAGCAATAACTTCAAGGTCGAGCCGAGGGTTGCCGAGCATGGCCGAAGATTGCCGAAGGTTAACGAGCTTGGCCGAGCATACCCGATGAATTTTTTAACTAAATAATTGTTATATAAAATTACTTTATATAAAACATTTTTATTAAATAGTCTTTTTATTAAAAAGACTTTACTAAAAAGATTTTTATTAAAAAAGTTTTTCTATAAAAAATTTTATTAAATATGTGTGGGGTTATAATGGAATGCGAAATCAAAATTTTTTTGGAAGACTCGGAAGTAACCTCCAAGATGGCGGTCGGAGCAAGATGGCAGAATTTTTTAACTTTTTTTTTAAATATTTTTAAATTTTTTAATTAATTTTTTGAAATTGACGTCATTCAAGATGGCGGCCAGAAACAAGATGGTGGACGGAAACAAGATGGCGGCCGGAAACAAGATGGCATCGGGGTGTCGGGTTACAGGAGGTCAATGGTCAAGGTCATGGGGTCAGAGGTCAAGGTCATGAGGTCAAAGGTCAAGGTCACCCACACACCCACAGCCCCCAGCCCCTGTGCCCGGATCGGCTATTTCCTTCTACTGATAGTTGTTATTACTTACGGTCGTCTAGCTGCTATGTGAAGACATTGGTGACGTGCTCTGTAGTGAGAACTATAAAGGAAATATATTTTATTATGAAAGATAAGAAAGTGGTGGTAAAGTTGGGAGAGGGGGGTGGAGGGGCTGTAGTAGTTTGAGCGGGTTATAACACGAGTGTCGGTGAGAGGGGAAAGTAGGGGAAACTCATCACGTGACTAACAGCCAATTAAAATAAAGGAATGGGTAGTGTCAGGGGGAGGGGGGATAAGTTAATATATGCATGTAAAAAGTGGTGGGGGGAGTCAGTGTGTCGATGGAGCTCGTCCGGGTAAGACGTACCGGTAGTTGGTTTAATTAAATAATTTTTGTGCAAAAAGTTTTTTTATTAAATATTTTTATTAAATAGTTTTTTATTAAAAAGTTTGTTTTGTAAAAAAGTTTTTTATTAAATATGTGTGGGGTTATAATGGAATGCGAAATCGAATTTTTTTTGAAAAAACACCAAGATGGCGGCCGGAAACAAGATGGCGTGCGGAAACAAGATGGAGGTAATATTTTTTTTCGGTATTTTTCGGAATTTTTTGAAATTTTGAAAATTTTTTGAAAATGTTTATTTTGGATAATGTTGGTAATTTGACATTCAAGGTCAAGGTTAAAGGTCAAGGTCAAGGTCACGGTTAAATGTCAAGGTCATCCAACATGGCGGCCGGGGCCGTGACGTCACAACATGGCGGGTGGTGCCTCACTTGGGAGGGTGCCTCACACCGGCACCATGTCCCAGAAGGAACCAAATCATACTACTAACTGACAAAGTGTTAATCTAGTCATACTAACTTATTCAGGTACTTAATGTGTGTTTGCATTTTGAATTTCATATACCTACATGTAACTAATAGTTTGGAAATAATCGAGAACTATGCTTAAAAACTGACAAAGCATGTATCTAGTCATATTAACTTATTCTGGTACTAAATATGTGTTTGTGTTTTGAATTACATAGACATATGACAAACAGTTTGGAAATAATCGAAGACTATGCTTACAAACTGACAAACTGTTAATCTAGTCATATTAACTTATTCTGTATCTAAACAAGTGTCTGCATTTTCAATTTCACAGACATATGAATAAGCGTTTAGCAATAATCGGGAACTATGCTTAAAAACTGACAGAGCACGTATTTAATCATATAAACTTATTCTCGGTCTAAATAAGAGTCATCATTTTGAATCTCGTAGATATATGCCAAACTGCTTTGAAATAATTGGTACCTATGCATAGAAACTGACAAGAGGTCGTGTCTATGCTTAAAAACTGAATTAGGACACAATAAAACATTACATGCGTGCGTAGGTGCGGGAAAATCTCTTAATTTGTTTTATACTTACTATGCATAGCTAAATAACTGTTTTAAGGCATAACTATGCTTTAGGAAAATATTTATATTTCAATTACCACATCTATGCTATAAGGAATAATTGAAATAAAATCGTATTAAGTAACTATGCCAGAAGGAATTATTATTAAAGGAAAACCGTTTTAAAAATATATAAGTAGTCTATGATATAAGAAATAAATTTTACATAAAATCGTATTAACATATTAAATTAAATCTGATGTATCTACTACGAAAAGTTATTTTTTATGTATACCACATTTAAACTAAGTCTATCACCAATGCACCTGTAGCTCAGTCGACTAGAGCGTATATCACTCTTACTAGCACAAAGGTTGAAAGATCGAATCCCACACCCGGCGAATTAAAATTTTTAACTTGATAAAAAAAAATTTAATCATAAGAACCATTATCCCATTCACAAACACAAGCAACTTCGCCAGTAACAGCAACAGCAACACTAACGCACTCTAGCAGACAACTACGTAAACAAATATGGCGACGCCAGCGCCGCCTAGCATACGACAAAGAAAACAAACATGCAGCGCCGCCTAGCTGACAACAGAGAAAACAAACATGGCGACACCCGAGCAGTCTAGTAGACAACGTTGGAATCATGACGTCACGAGCAGAAGTGACAGTCGAATAAAATGTGACGTCACAAGCAGACGACATAAGCAAACATGGTGGCTGTTAGCAGATGACGTAAAACAAGCGAGAGTCGAAAAAAAAAACAAATTTGAAAATCAAAAGTCAAATTTGGAAAATCCAAGAACAACATGGTGTACATGACACTACCAAACATGGCGGATGTTACGTCATCCAATATGGCGGATGTTTCGTCATCCAAGATGGTGGACTGTGATGTCATGGCGGCCATCTTGATTGCATCGCATTTCTATAAGGTCAGACTGAAAAGTATCATCCAGTCCTTTCATCACATACTTTCTCCTGGGGTATTTTTTTCTAGCTACTTTGTGAAGTTCATTGGAAACACCATATTTCATCATTTTTCAGTGTAACCAGCATTGGTCTGTTCCTCAAGTATGGAAACTATATCATTAGTGTGTGACCAGTTGCCTGCTGCCTGCGAAGCCAGGAGAATTCTCAGCCTATCAACCAACTCGTTCGGATCGTCCCATAAAACATAGTCGATTTTATTTCCAGTTACAAGTTTTTTGTGTTAGGCCTGTACCGACGGACGTGCTTAACCTCGGAAACAGCTTGGCTACAATGGAAAATTTTTCGTGCGATGTATCCTTAAATCTTCTTGTTGCAGGATTATCGTTGGCATAGTGAGCATTAGTGAACCGCAGCAAAAGTCGATACCTGCGCAGATCGGTTTCAGTAAAATGACACGGTTTTATCCTAAATAAAAGTTCACAAAGTCACTGTGTAATTTTTTTAACAGTGCGTTTACCGACTTGCAGTATATCTCCATTAAAAAACCTTACTTCTCTACTACCGAGAAACCACCACCGCCCTGCAGGCCGTATGTGGGGTCGCGGTTTTGCTCAGAAAACGAAGAAATATAGTGGTTAAGAAGCGAGCTTGCATCAGAACCTCCTCGCGCACATGTTTTTGGTCTCGCTTGTACAAGAGTTCAATCAAAGTCCTATCATATTCGTCTGAGTCTGTGTCTCTGGCCTGTGTATCTCTTTTCTGTTTTCTATTCGTTGGTTGGTGCTCATCCTTTATTTCCTGTTTGTTTTTTTATGTTAGTTGGTCGAGACGACTTATGATTGGTCGGAAGGTATCTTCTCTCCTTACCTCAAGGGCTAGTCTGTTATTTTTAGCAAGTAAATACTTTGTGCGTACAGCCTCTGTTGCCCACTGGAGATCACTTGTCGATGCAGTTCTGTTGTCCATTGTAAACTGAGTGGTAACCACATTTATTCAGTCATTTATACCTTTGCAGAGAAAACTAATTATTAGCGATTTACAGAATTCGCTATCTCAGTGTTATCCAGTCGTTCAGAACAAATATCCTGTACCTTCTTAATGTGTCTCACAATGTCTGTTTTCGAGGCCAGTTTCGAAGTAAGTGTGTTCTGTAAAGACATAAATTCATCATGCCTTTGTGCATTTGAAACATTAATTAAATCTCATAGTCTAGCTTCTACACCATCCACATGCTGGTCAATAGTCATCAGGTCATCTATCACTTTCTTTTAGCACTCTCAATCTTTTATCCGTTAAGTGACAAGTCTCTGCGAATACTAGTGATGCGAGTCTCCATGTACTCGTGTTCAGAGCTTTTATCACCTTCAAACTTGGAAACGGTACCATGACTCATGATCGGGAACGTGTGATTAACTGCTCAAACGAAGTGGGCTTTTTTACAAGGCCTATCGTCACAACTGGTCTGCTTAATTGCACAGGGTGGTGTGCATATAGGCGAAGCTAGATATTAGCTAATGGGTGGTCGTAGCCTTCACTGATCTCCCCTGTTGGGCAGGGGGTCCGGGGGTCTTACCCCGTAAAAGTGTTGAATTTCAAGGTGAAAATGTCGCTATTTAAGCAGTTTTGGTACCTGGACATTGAATATAACACTGGTAGAAATATAAATTTTTTTTGAAGATAATTTTTTGAGTGACGAATTAATAAGTACAAACCTAAAACCTATAACACACATAAGTAGTCAACTAGCTGGTTGATGTAGTGCGTATGCACAAATTCCATGAACTAAAGAAAACAGTGTACAGTTTTATGCTTTGTGTATTTCCATTCCTTCCTTTTTCTGTGCGTGCGTCTGTGTATGCGTGTTTGCGAGGGTTTCTTGAAAATACTTTAATGTTCCCATTGTTCACGTGCTTGAAAAAAAAAAATGGTTTGAGGAAATCTCCACCACAACTAAAAGAGTTTGTAATAAGATTTGTGTTGACGCCTGTCAGACCTAATGGGTGGTCCTGTGCATATCCGGACCACCCCGTAGCTTCGCCTATGACTCGGATGAATTATTTAGAAGGTCTGCATGGTGAACCTATTATTCGTGGATTCTATACAGAGGAAATACAGCCTACGAAGTTTCCTTATGTGTATTTGGTGAATACATTGAAACCTAAAAACAATTGTGTTCTTGTGCGGTAGCTTGGATACATGAGACGTGATGACTCGTGGGTTAACGAAAGAGATATTTTGAAACAGGGGTTTGACTTGAGTGTATTTTATTTTTAGTTAATAAATATATCTTTTCACACTGCATAACTATTGGTTTCTTTCTGGTACCTAGAGGTACCCTTGCTTCAATGACTATATGTTGACATATAGGAAGATAAAAAAACTAAACTGTATGTTAATTTATTAGACTTTAAAAACCAAACATCGATGTATGTGTTTTTCAATTCCGAGCATATATTTACATAATATATAGATACAAAGTAGTAAAGTTATACGTTTTCATTCTCTTCATGTTGGAAGTCTTCGCTGGCTGGTTGCCGGACTTCTGTCCAGGCTGGTGCACATTCTAGCGTCATGCCTTAGGAATATGCTGACTCGGGGTGTTATGATTAGCAAGAGCCTCGTCTGAAGTACGGGCTAGCGACGACGGCAGTGCAATCAGGTCAGGGGTTGCACAAGACAAGGGCCTCAGCGATTATCCCCACCGGCACTGAAGTGTGTCAATATAACGCAATGTATCGGGGAAAACGGGGTCTGTCTCCTTCAAGCCTTCCAGCCGTCATCACCTCGCCAGGATGGTCCTGGGTCGAGACCCACGACATGCCGCCGTCCGCCGATAGCCGACACAATCATCATCAGCCTCCGGCATCATGCTAACGGTGAGGTCTAAGGTGTCCAAAGGGTCACCCATCATAGAGTAGAACAAATAATTAGTTAAACAGCCGCTCCCCTCCAACCTAAATTATGTAGTACGATCGTGTAGTATTTGTAACTAACTAATTTAGAGTAAAGCCACCATAATTAAACTAACATAATTCATTTAACCGTAACCCTCACCCTTAACTTAACCACTTAAATAGTTTCAGTATAAAGTGCCTACCTCTGGCTACAGCCACCCAACACGATAAAATATATGTAAAACATATAAGTAAAATAACAGTTTTACAACAGGGGGTACAGGGAGGGAGGGGAGAGTTCAAAGGTTAGCACTGCACCATACTGTGAAACATGTATGTGCTGAATCAGCGAAGAGGGGAGAAGCGAGGAGTAGTGGGGGAAATGTGATTGCGTGAAAGGTGCTGAAAGTCGCCTACAGTTGCGCCATTTTGCGACACCAATATGATGTCACGTCTCAGAAATGTGACGACTCGTGTGATTGGGGAGAAGGGGGAATTACAAAGGTTAGTATTGCACCATACTGCGACAGATGTATGTGCTGACTCGGCGAGGAGAGGGAGGTTTTACGAGATTGCATCATGGTATGGAGGGGAGGAGTGTCACGTGATGAGCACATGATTAGCACGCCTGTACTGACTTGGGAAGAATGGAAAATACTAAAGGCTGGTGATGAGAAGAAGTGGAGGTGTCCGTCAGTGACTTGAGTGTAAAGTAAGTTAAGGGTACTAAGGAAGCCCTGTCTAAGCATATGGTGTTGGTTTCTTTTTAATTTAATTAAAAATTTATATTTTGTATTATGTATGAGTGGGGTTAGTTTGGAATGCGAAATCGAAATGTATTTGGAAGACTCGGAGGAAATGCCTCGAAGAAGGTTGCCTATATTTAAGTGAGACAATTGATGGCAGGTATAATGGACAAGATGGACGCTGGAAATAAGACGGTGAGCATACATTTAATTGCATTTTAATTTTTAGAGTTTTTAAATTTTTAAAAAAATTTGGAAAATTTAAATTGTTTGGAAATTTTGGAAATTTGGAAGTGACATATTCCAAGATGGTGGCGGTGACATCATCCTTGAATCCGACAATCCGATTCCAGATCTCATTGTAGCAGAACATACGAAAATATATTAGTTATAGTATCCTTCGTATGAATCATAACACAACACCAAGTCAATATCACCATCGCAGAACTTAATTTGTAAAACACCTTTAGTATCTTTATATTATACTCTTCTGTAGCCAACCATTACTTTCAGTATACTGGAATGTGTCATCGGACCTGAATGGTGAGTACGTAGCAACTGTAGACGCATCAAGTTAGATGTATTCGTTACTGTAGTCGGAGAGTTCCGAACTTGAAGGGCTCGGTGGGGACATGTAGTTGCTTGTAGAGTTCACTGGTAGAAGATGGTACATGCCAACATGCCTCTTTCGGTCTGGAGGTACTGTTGTGTCTAATTAATTTTCATGTTTCCCTGGTTGTTTACCTTCTCTATAACTTACTTGTGTTCTGGGAAGGGGACCTTCTTCACATCAGTTGTAGACCACCGGAGCTCTGAGTGTGGCTGCCAATGATGAACGGATCAACTCTTCTCTTCCTGCTCTAATGCTGAACAATGACGAATTCTTTCCGACACAGTTGGAACAGATTAACGGCGTGGTAGAACTGTACGTGAACTATGTGCGATTCGTTGCGACTTACTGTTTTGCAGACGCACGAGTGGAAATAAACGCTTATGGTTGAACAAACTTCGATATGAAATTAACTTAAAGAGTTAGACGGCGGAGACTGCTCGATCCCTTCTTATTGGCTAATGGAAATGGTAGTGGGCTAAATTGCACATAATGTGTTTGGGTAGAAGGAGAAAAACAATTTTTTTTTTCGTAGGAAAAGTGAACAGTTATAGAAGGGGGAGGGTTAGTTTGAGCGGGTTATAACACGACTACCAGTGAGAGGATAAGTTAGTGAAGGGGAGGAATTGATCACGTGACTAACTGCTAATTATAATAAAGGAAAGTGTAGGGGAGGGAGGGTGGTTAGTTTGAGTGGGTTATAACACGAGTGTCAGTGATATGGAAGGGCAGTAAGGGGGGGGGGGCGCAAATTCATCACATGACTAACAGGTAATTAAAATAAAGGAAAATGTATGGCGAGGGGGATGGATAAATGAATATATACATGTAAAGAGTGGTGGGGGGAGTCAGTGTGTCGTTAAGAGCTCGTCCGGGTAAGGTGTGTCAGCAATTTAAAAAAAAATTATTTATTTTTAAATAAATATATTTTATGTAAAATAAATTTAACTAAAATTTTATTTATTAAATATGTGCGGGTTTCGGATTGAGTCCGAAATTAAAAAAAAATTCGGAAGACTTGGAAGAAACTCCAAGATGGTGGTCGGAAACAAGACGACGGTATTTAAAAAAAATTTTTTTTGAAATTTTTTGGAGTTTTTAAAATTTTACAAAGTTTTTTGTTTTTTTAAATTTTTAAATTTTCGAAATTTTGGTAATTTGATACTTGATGACCTTGACGTCAAGGTCAAGGTCAGGTTTAAGGTCAAGGACATCCAACATGGCGATCGGGGCTGTGACGTCACAACATGGCTCCTCCTAGCTCCTGTTCCAGAAAATACCAAAACATACTACCACTCTAGACCATAACTGCTGCCGCCCGTTATAGATATCGTCGTTGCCACGATAATGCCTCCTATGCATTGCAAATGCCAATTTTCAAGTTACGATATTGGTAGAAACAGTTTACTTGAACAGAACCTCCTATGTGTAACTTTATTACCAAAGCTTTGGTTAACTAAAGTCTACACCAGCTATGTGTAAGGTCATGTATAGTGGCCGTCACAAAACCTCTTATGTGCTCTTTGTGCACATGGTAGGTTTTACTGTATCATCTATCGCCATGTTTACTCACATAGGATATTTTGTTTTCGCTATTGTTGTGGTTGTCTGTTTACAGTGGCTGTGTTTTCTGATGACTGAGCAAGCTAAATTGAATGCTTCTGACTAATATTGTTCCATAATTCCAGGTAAAATGTCTCCTATTTTTAAATGCAATGATTTACTGTAACATGTTTCATAATATGATTTAAACATAAGAATGGGAAAGTAAATTATATTGTGCATAGCCTGAGATCGCCCATCTTAACTGTGAATAAATAAAATAAAGAACTGTTCTAATCGCCAAACTGTTTCTTCAAGAACATATCATTCTCGTATTTATTATAAAAAAGTCAGCCTACATAAAACTGCCAGTTTTACGCTTGCATTAATTTCTGCAATTTATGTTAATATTTACTCCTGTTCTCTACATTATGCATCACATGAGGGGGGATTTGTGTGCTTGGATTTATTCCTACCTTGCTGTTTCATGCATGGCTGAGGCACGGGGAAGATTCCCAGCGAAGAACGATGGCGGCCCCGATTTTCTTGCCATAGCTTCAAGACTTCGTTCAGCAAATGACGCGGGGTGTGCTTGCTGCTGTACTCCACGCCTTCGCTGACACTGTTTGGTCGTGATGACGTCGGTGCCCCCGGCGCCCATTGGCTTGGTGTGGCCTGTGTGAACCCCGTGTTGGAGCTTGCCGAAGATTGCCGCAGCCCGTAACTATTGTGAACGCCCACCTGTCTGCTGATTTGGCGAGCCCCTTTGACGTCATCAGGGCGGGAGTTACGCTCTCCAGGATTGCCAACTGTGGTTGTGTTTCATGGTGTCGCCGCACGACACCATGAAACGACCTTCTCCAAGAACATTCGAGATACTTCACCATTGGTAAAGAAACTCTGGGGAAGTGGCAGAGCTGGTATAAGTCAGAGATGGTTGGGTGTTAGGATGGGCAAAGTTACGTATTCAATTAATTTGGAGAAGACTGTTACTATGCCCGAGGAAGGTTCTGTGTTATGTATAGGGGATTTATGGTCGAATGTGCGGTCACACACAATTAATATTGTTTGTCTCGTGTTCACAGAGCCGTAAATTAAGGTTGTTTGCCCCGTTTCTCGACAGATGGTTTGGTTTGCATATCTTTCGGGGGTATGTTTGCAGCCTGACATTTCAGAAGTATTGTACCCATGTAAGGTGTGTTTTTCTTGTTTTTTTTTTTTTTTTTTTTTTTTCGGGCTAGTAACAGATTCTTATATTTTCTTTGTTGCTAGAGTATTGATTTTTAGATTCGTTAGGAAGTTTATTTGAAGTCAACATGTACATAAGAAAGAAGTAAAGTTTTGAAATCTTTATTGTAATTTGGAAAAGGTTAATCAGACTTTGATTATACTCTCTTTTACTTGGGGTTGCTATTTCAATAATGAGCGGATTACCATATTAATATACTTCATTGTAATATGCTTGTTTTTTGTCCTGCTGGCATTTGTTGTACCTGAAAAATTTTCTAGTCACCCTTGTTGTTGGAAGTGTTATATAGTTCTATTGTATTATGAATTAAGGGCATAATAGTATAAGAATTGAAAAAAATTCGCCAACATTTAATAAAAGAAGAAACATAATTTTATATTTTAATTTTCTTGTAAATTTAGTTCTAGCACTCTTATAGCTACCCTAGCATCTGCAATAAACTTGTTTACCTTTTATGTTTGTATTGAACCCTAGGATTCAGGGTTTCAGTGCCTGGACCACACATAGCGCAAGATTCTCAACAAAAGATATTTGTTTCTCAAATGTAAATTTTTAACTTATTTAGTGCATTATATACTGTTTTGTGTTGGCTTGGCAGCAGGCACATTACATCATGCTGGGTGGTCAGCCCTGTGAGTCAACCAGTGATGTCATGGGTTTCCGCAGCTATGTCGCAACTCCCGAGAGACGTCACTGGGATTCCCCGATGACGCCAGTGCGAATACGTGACTACTGACAGACACGAGGAGGTAATGTCTATTTTTAGACTTAAGGTTACCATGTTTAATCAGCCATTGACGTCACTGTAGGGGCCGTATAAAAGCCTCGGTACTGCGCAACATGAGTCAGTCGTGGAGAGTCAGGAAGTCCTAGTCTGGAAGTGACAATCGTGGAGAGTCAGGAAGTCTTAGTCTGGAAGTGATAGATTTGTAGTGAGTCGTGAGGATGAAATGAGACCGAGAGTGGTGTGAGACAGTGCCCTTAGGGGCGGCGTTGCCACTGGGCGGCGATGGACGTCGTGAGAAGTGCTGGGCCAAGAGGAGACACTGGCGGCGGCGCAGAGATGAGGACCCAGCGCCTTGAGGGTGGTATCACGACAGCATCGAGGCTGATGTAACATCGGCGGAACTGACAAGGTGTGGCATCACGAGGATGGCATTACGGCTGCAATGGTCGGTGTCGAGGCTGAGTAGCATCAGCACCCTGCAGAAGGGACAGACAACAGTCAGGTGTTGTGTCGGCGCGACTGAGCTGATGAGGTGTGGCGTCTCGAGGATGGCAACACGGCAGCGGTGGTTGTTGTCGGGGCTGTGTGACGCCAGCGGGCTGCAGAAAGGACAATCAACACTTGCGGTGTTGTGTTGGAGTGCTACAGAGGCAGTGAGCTGTGGAGAACAACACTGACTGTGTTGTGTCGAGGAGGGCAGTTACTGGCTACTTGAGGAGACTGTCTACCTGGTGATTCAAGAGAAGGAGTACTTCGAGAGTTCGCTATTGGTGCTGCTCGAAGGAGGTGCTAAGCTTATGCAGAGAGGCTGGTGAGGACATCTTGGTGATGTCAGGAAGACGTCTTGGTGACGTCGGAGTCTACTGCGAGGCTACAGGCACATACCTTCAGAGCAGTACTGGGTGAGACAAGTGGTTCCTGCTGCGGGTCGACAGGTGAAGGAGGTGCGCGATGAGAGTCGAACCGAAGACCTCAAGAGTGAAGACAGTGGTGCACTCCGGGTGCTGCACTGTACATGGTGAGCCATTCTCTCTTAGGACTGTTAAGGTTGTACATTGTCACTATTTGAGAGACTGTTGATTGGATATCTGACTGAATTTTTATTGTGATTTGTAGTCTTTAATTGATTAACGGTAAATATACTTGTACTTTAATTGTCAAAGTTAATTAACGTTTTGTGTCACAGTCCTAATTGTGTGCATAACTAATTGTGTTGTGACAGTTATAGTTGAATACTGTTTTGTGTATTTCGTAGCTTGTGAGCTATTAAATCCAGTACTTAATTTAATTCTTTTATTTATAATTATAAGACCTCTATCCCAAAAGAACTCATGGGAATTGTCCACATATAAAGTTTTTTTTCCACACTTGTAACGATATTATTAGTTGTAACACGTAAAAATATTTTTAATAAGTATGACAGTGTTAGGAAATTACTGTAAGAAAGAAACAAATAAAAGTATTGGTAATAATTCTAAAATCAAATTTTAATTCACTAAATAATTGACTACTTGTATAAGTATATATTGTCTCCTCACTATCCGAAAATCATTCAAACAAATCTGTTGGAAACTGGTTATATGATTAGTCCATATTTCGTTGAAAATTTCAATAAAACTTAATGTCAGAACAGTCAGTACATAATTCTAAATCAAGCATAAAACTATTTAAATTACAACATATTAAATATATTTGTACATTGTTACTATTACATTCTTATAAAGTACGGTAGTTCATCCAGAGCAGCTGCATAATTTCTGAGCCATTGGCGACCTTCTATTACTTTGTTGTCTGGATGGAGTCCTTCTTTCCAATTCCCTTGTGGCAGATATACATCTCTTTTAGTCGCACCTGCCTCTAGAACCGGTGCTACGAGAATATGCTCTCCCAGAAGAAATTCTGTGTACAAGAAATAGGAAACAAACGAATGAGTTGGTAATTTGGCCACTTAGTCGTGTTAATATTGTATACGGGAATGTATAAAAATGACATTTTGCCCTATTTTAAATTCTAATACCGTTGAAAACCTGTTTGTAAAACCATATGACGTCACAATTCTGGGAAGAGAATATTATTAGGCAGAATTTAAGAGGATTGTCTACGTGGAGATGTTTACTGGAGGCACAGAAGCGAAGGAGTGATAAGAGCTACTCTGAAGTGCGCACATAGTGTCACATCGCTCCTATTGGCAAGTCTGTAAACTGGTGCGAATGTTTCAGTCGTATCGCCGGAACTACAGGACTTTAATTGATGACCCTAGTATTTCATTGTTGGACAGTACGAACCAAAGTTCATTGCAGGCCACTTCATTAGTTTCTCATAATTTTGAGCAGTATATAATGGATGGTAATGCCTGTTTTTAGCCATATTAGAGTGTTCGGAAATAGTATTTTTAATGTGGGAGATGTTTGAAAAGTACTTGGTAATATCTCTCTTAAATATGTTGTCTTTTTGTAGATAGACGCATTTTGAATATATACAATAGTTTTACGAATAAACTCATGTCTCTAACCCACTGCAATGTAGTTTAACGGCCAGGCAGACGGCACAATTTATCTACTGGGCAGACGTTTGACTTTAAAGATTTATTTCTTTGCTCTAGTGTCAAATGGCGCGAAATCTATAACTGCTTCTTTCTGAGTGCAAGAAACAGTCAATAGACAGAATTACCTACATCTTATACACATAGTTAACAAGATGGCTGATAAATGAAAGAGGAATGCTTGCCCCTTCAATTCTATAGGTTAATAGCGAAGTAAATAATGTCAATTTATGCAAACTATATAAAACTTTATAGGTAGAAAGGACGTATATTATTTGTAATATTTCTTCAATTAAAAGTACAGGATCCTGCAAAAAGACCTCCCGCATTTAGGAAGGCTGTTACAAACAAAGTATGGTACAGACAAATCACTTAAT
The DNA here is from genome assembly GCA_003012365.1 of Medauroidea extradentata. NCBI lineage: Eukaryota > Metazoa > Arthropoda > Insecta > Phasmatodea > Phasmatidae > Medauroidea > Medauroidea extradentata. The sequence goes on from PNEQ01074353.1 coordinate 13,833, forward strand.
GTTGTGAACAGCATAGGCTATGCCATTGTTCATGACTTAGGTTTTAAACATTATGTCTTGTAAATGGCGTCTTCCACTGTTAAGACATTGACGAAACCTTCTTCAGAAGTTTTCCATAGATATTCGTGTCATTTGTGGTGGAATGGAAAACACTACATGGGTGATGGCCTCCGTAAGTGCTTGCAGGATTATGGGGCGAGGTTGGTATACTTGTGCCTTTTTTAAGTGTCTCCAAAGAAAAAAAAAATCACATTGTGATAAATCGTGCGACCTTGGGGGCCAAGCGATGTCTCCTCGAAAAGAGAGAAGACGTCCAGGAAACAACTCTCTCGAAAGTGCAAGAGAACGCCGCGAAGTGTGAGCTGTGACGCCATCTTGTTGGAACCAGACGTCTCCCTCTTCATGATCCCCTAGAAAATGGTTAAACTTAGGTCGGAGGAAGATATCGATCATGTGACAGTAGCGATCCGAACTAACAGTTTTCGTTCGCCCATCTTCTTCGAAAAAATACGGCCCCCACACACCAAAATCAGAAACGGCGCATCAGACTGACACACGAATGCTGTGAAGTGGGCGTTGGTGAAGTTCCCTAGGGTTGTCTGCTGCCCAGTAGCGGACATTTTGTTTGTTTACAGCACCTGACAAGTCAAAGTTGCCCTCATCGGACGACAGCGAAATGGCGCCAGGAGGTTCGTTTCTAAGAATATCTCTACATGCCGCTCTGCGTGTTTCAAAATCTCGCTCACTTAATTCCTGGGTGCACAGAATTTTGTGCGGGTGGATTTGAAGATCTCTGTGCAGGATTTTTCGGACACTCCGATCAGACATTTCCAGGGTAACCGCATGTTTAAGAGTAGAACGTTTTAGAGATTGCTGGATGGGCACACGCACACGTGTCACATTTTCTGGTGTCGATACGGCCCGATGTTGGCCTGTCGATTTTCTTTTCAGTGCAGAACCTGTTGCGTGAAAGTTTGATACCCAAACGTGAATGGTTTTCCTATTCGTATCAGAATCACGTCAGCCAAGTCCGAACAAAAGTGAAATGCGCACTGAGTGTTAATCACAGAACCACCATTCCGTATAAACTCCTCCACAACAAACGCACGATGCTCACAGCGCCATGTCATTGCGCCTACTGAAAATGGCATGTCAACTGCTCTCGATTGATCCCCCTTCCGCCGCCTTATCACCACTACAACTCACTCAGTGCCGTCTCTAAATACGGGAGGTCTTTCTGCCCGACCCTGTATTTAACGAATTTTGTATGTGTTGTGTAGTTCATATTTCATTTAGGGTACGAATTCAGGTGCAAGCTCGTTAGTGAAAAATATTTAGAATGAACGACAACGGAAAGAAAATATAAGGACAAGGGAGATTCCATATGGTGAGGCATATGATTCAACTTTATAAAAATATCCAGCAATAAAAATAGCTACAGAAAATATCAGTTTATTTAACAGACTTATGGTGATTAGCAGTTTAGTGACATTAATATTTCTTTTTAAATGTCGAACATTATCTTTTCCAGTATGTCAAAAACAGACTTCTATGAAATAACAAATGTAAGATGTTCGGAACATTATAAATACTGTAAATGTTTGAAAATATCTCCAGTGAATGGCAAAGGTATATTCAGTACATATACTTTATTAAAATTATACGCTGACTCAAGAAAATAAAATAAGAAATAAATATAGTATGTGTAGGGTACTCGAGGGCAGGGCATCATACTCGATAGCAGACTTCTAACAGGGAGCATGTATGTATCTGCCAGTTCTGAAATATAACAAGATATGAAGCCTGAAACGGATTTTATGTATTTTTATTCGGATTTACGTTTCATTGGCAGCGATAATTACATACAACTGTGTAGAACAGGAACTGGTAGGTAATTACATCATGGCCTTTGTTTAAGATTCATCCGAGCATTCACCCAGGAGCAATTGTGGGAAACAAGGATGATCGGATCTAATATTCGAACCTGGGTTCTCTAGAATACGAGTACAACGTTTTGCCGTTGCGCCAACTCGCTTGGTGCCCTGCAGTGGAGAAGCTATGGAGTGCAAAACGTTTTTTTTTTTGGGCCGGAGGGGGTGAGGAGGAATAGTAGGAGGAATGCACCGAGATAAAATTTGGTATAAACTTAAATAGCATGAAAAAATCAAGTATTTTAATTATATAGTTATGAATAAAGATTTTTTTATTTATTTAAATATTTTACTTTCAGTCATCTGGTTTTTGCAATCAGGTCTTCATTTGTAAATTGTGCCATTAAAAAAATAAAAAAAATTATAATGAGAGTGAATTAAGCAAAATAAATATAAATTAGCAGCGTGGTTTATTTTTTACGCTTATCAATAGAAATTGAAAATTTTCGACAGTAAAGTTCCTAGTGTTTGGCACATAATACAGTTTTTCTAACTCTGTAAATCTGACAATTCCTCATTTAGGCTTACATACTTCAAAAAATGTATTCAAAATTTTATATGTTGATGAAGTTAATACATTTTTCATAAATCTACTTAATTGACAATACATAGCATGGAGTACATCTTTTGTCATGATCGTACAGTTTTAAATCATATTTCAAGTTGCCATTTATAATATGCAGTCTGGTGAATGCTACACTAATTTATTAACTCATTCTGATTTATCATATGTTTTGTACCATATATACCTAAAAATAGACAGTAAATTATACCATTGTTTTTTTTTGACTTGGGTAACAAAATTAAACACCATGTCACTAACAAAGTCTGAGGTGATAGAATGAATTTTTTTTAACAAACTAAGTAGAATCTACAATCTCACATGTGAAGCTAATAATTCAGTACATTAATTTAATAAATTGCAAGTTATACTCACCGTCATCCACAGCCTGTGCTTCTTCGTTCTCTGGGTCCACCCACCATATTGGTGGGTTTATTGGTGTACCATATTTGGTAACATTGTGTGCAAGTTCAATAATTAAGTCGGAGTACTGGTAGTGCAGAGCTGTGTACTTCTTTACTATATCAATTGTCTGAAAAACAAGAAGGTTAGTTCAGTTAATTTTAAGTTTAAAAAAAGAAACAGTTACGTTTTCGGTGACATTGTATTTAAAATTTTGTCGCTTATGTTTGTAAATGGCGTGACTTCAAATATGACCATTCGGAATAAGAAAGTCAGAAACATTGATATTGTGTATTCAACGAGCAAGTACGCATTTCTGAAGTTCTGCTGTTGTAATTTTCACTTGTATGCAGTGTATTGTCATATGTTTTTCAAGGTTTCATATACTACCGACACCTGTGTGTCCTACTTCGCACATCATGTAAACTAACACAAAAATATTTTCAAGAATTGAAGAGATTGTACCGGTATTTAATTTCAAAAATAACATTTATAGTCATAAATGAGGAATCTTTAGTTGAATAGACTGTATATCGGGGTCATAACAGTTTATGTATCCAAGTTTAACTCTATTAAAGCTAAGATCAAATTGTTACTAAACTCACTCTAAACGCTTTGAGAACATTGTGTGATATAGTCGCTGGGAGGAGGTATCTCTTAAATATACTGGACTACAGCCCTATGAACCTAAGATAACTACATAGTATGCCACAATTAGTTTACCCGTTTGCCTGTACCAGACTTATCGTATCACCATTCAACTCTATATTAAGAGGACGCCGCGGTGGCCGAATATTTAAGACCATTCGCCTGCCACAAAGACGACCCGCGTTCGATTCCCGGTTGGGTCGGTCCCTGGATTTTCACATATGGGAATCATGCCGGACGATGCCGCTAGGCGGTGGGTATTCTCGGGAATCTCCCGTTTCCTCCGTCTAGTCTTTTCGACGTTTCTCGATACTCACCTCATGTCACCCCCCAGAAGCTCTAAGACCTCGATATTGATCACTGACCAAAATATTTCACTCACTCCATATAAGAACACTCTGTTATGAGTTAAGATAGTCTAATTGACATGAGTGAATACAGAATAAGTCATTCTGACAAGACCGTGTTGACCCATTGTCAAGTTCGTAAGATGAGTAATCATGACATAAACTTTTCCTAATATGATTTTCATGCCATAGTCTGTTAGGGTTTATTGTTTAGAATGCAATTTGTAAACCTTCCAGGACTACCCGTACTGCAACTATTTACAACTGGTCTATTAAGTTTTCAGAGTGGTACTATACTTGTGCAATTCAAAGGTTTAAAAGTAATTTTAAGACACATTAGAGTGAAGAAAAGTGAATGAACGGCTCTAAGTCGTCACTTGAAACATACTGTTTTTATTTGGGCAATTTGTATCACAGTGTGGAAAACAATCATTTGATATAATTTCACAAAACCTTCTCTAAAGACCTACCAACTGGCGAGAACTCTTCCTCGTTAATGTAGTTTGTGACAGAGATTGGCTGCTAAGTTACATAATATTCACATCTCACCAAAATTCTCATTTTTACGTAAACAATGGTTAGAGTTAAATACCCGACCAAATAGTGGAAACTTCTTTGGAACGACAACATCCACAAAGGTTTTTGAGGTTATCATTACATCTTTTTCTGATTTTTGATATCAGTAGGACTAACATTTAAATATAATGTACTTAGTCTTGAATAATGCTGTTTGATATTATTATTCATATTAACATTATATTATAGGCCCTACGCCTTCTACGACATGTTCACAAGAAGGTGTTACATGATCATCTGAAGTAATGGCCAATACGTTTGTGGGCTATGACTATCTTGGTAAATCGACTTGACTCAAAGCTAAGTTAAATGAGATGCTAGGCACCAGCTATCAGCAGTCCGCAGAGCTGTTTACGTCTCTAGCATACAGCTACCAATGTCAAGTACTTGGCGCTTACTGGCTACGGTACAAACTACTGACCTGCTGGTCGAACTGCCAGGGTGGATATGACAGCTGGATGGCGGGCATGAAGGTGTTGACCTGTATCCACCTGATCAGCAGCTCGCTAGTCAGTCTGTCGTGGCCGTAGACGTTACCTCCCACCATGTCGGGAAGCACGAAGGAGTAGCCTTGTATATTCATGACCAGCAACGTCGAGATCACTGCGCTGAGACCATTCTCCCAACCCCATCTTGTTTCCTTGTCCAGCATCCTCAGGAAGATGGGCAGTTTCTGGGTGCGGCGAGCTGAGCGCACCTCCACCATTGGTCCAAACTTAGACACCGCCTCCACATACCTACAAACATTTATATCATATATTTCAATTAAAGTACACATGAAAAATAGATTGCAAAATGTAAAGATAGCACTTTTGAAGACTGATCTGCCAAGAATAATTACCAGTAACTTTACATGTAAATTTTCTTTAGCATCAGACGTGAATATTTTGATTATTTTGAAATCAACATTGTGCGATAGTTACTTACTGACATAAAAATATGTACAAATGGTGGAGATATACCAGGCAGGTGATAAGGAAATTATTATCAGGCTTTGAAAAGTGTTCACCTGACCATGGCCAGTGTATAAAAACCTTTATATATATATATATATATATATATATATATATATATATATATATATGCAGTTGTGGTCTAAAAACAACCTTTATTTAAAGTTTTTTTAAATGATATGGTCCCTATCAAACAACTGCAAAAGCTGCGGAAGATTTTCTTTGTCGGGAATGGAAATTGAAATATGTTCAAAAGATTATTACCTAGTGTCATCAAACTCCTGACATTTCCCGACATCCTACAAAGAGTAGTAAAACTTCCGTTCACTAGGTTAAAGTCGACTTTCCCAATGAAAATTGCCTTTTTAGATCACCTTCCTGTCTACGTTTTTGCCTGCTATGAAAGAAGAATACTACTGTTGCTTGGTTGTCCATACCAAGGTCTTAATTATAGTTCTGGACACTAGCTTATCTACCAATGCCGTTTTGACCCATTTAAAACTGAAAGGGCCAGTAGCAATGAAGTGTTGTTTTAACATTGCAATATAGGGTCATACTAACAGAGATCCTAACTGCTCTAACAGGAACTTGCTATACTCGCAGTCCCATTTGCGCAATATTAAAACAACACTAGAGTGCCAGTGGCGCCAATTAGTCATATGAGGGTCAATTGTCCAGACCTGTTCCTCTATGGCCGTGGTCCAGTCTATCTGTATTGTTCCGACAAAAGTTTTCTATGTAGAAGGAGCAAAGAGTATTATCATAGTATATATTCTTTCTTCTGCAGAAAATATTGTTGGAGGGACAATTTAAATGTTACGACAACCAAACCGAACTGTTATCTCTATCCTAGTAGAAGTATGGTTCTCACAACAATAATTTTTTCAGTGTTTGTTTGTGTATGTGTCCCTAAAAACTTTTGCACCCATAGACCAAATTTCATTATACTTGTTTCAAATAGTGCCTAGATGTTTTTTTTTACTTCATGCATTAATATAATGTCATGTTCACATTTTAAAAATTGTATCATTTGTACAAATTTGAATAGCGCGTGTAATGAGGCACCAATCCAGTGGCTGAGAGGGTGCGTCATTGCACTGCAATCAAGTATCAGGTGATGAAGGGAGGAGGGAGAGCCACACACATGTGCCTACAGACAGAAACAACCTACACGACGCTGTACCGCACAGTTGATGTTTGCTCGTAGTTCGTTGATGTCTTTTGTTTTGTATGATTAGTGCAGGGTTGACGGTTGACAGTTGAACGTGCTTGGTGATGCGATAGCGCATTTTGCAGATATTAACAGCTTGCCACACTGGACACTCGCAGACATAACTGATATGCACTTGGTGTATGGAAAGGCATGAAAAAATGCAACAGAATCATTCCGCATTTGCGAAGAGCGCTATCCTAACAGATCTGAACCAGATTGATGGGCATTCATACGTATTGACCGGAGGCTGCGTGAGACTGGGAATGGTTCGCGTAGGTGCCTGGCGAACTGTGAGAATGACACGTTTCGAGGAACATGTCCTGGATCATGTGGCCGAATACCCGTCAACCAGCACTCGGACCATAGTGCACAACATGGGCGTTAGTCACAACACCACGTGGAAGATTTCCACGAACAACTGTTGCGTCCTTACATTCGTCATCCACTGCAGCTGTTGGAGCCAATGGACATTCCTAAAAGAGTTGAGTTTTGTCAGTGGTTTACCACACAACAGACTGAAAAACCCTCACTTCAGTGAAACAGTGATGTCGTGCGACGTGGCAAAGTTTACACGTGGCAGTATGTTTAACGGCAGGAACAACTATGTGTGGAGTGACGAGAATCCGCACATAACAAACATCGCAACACACCTACGTCGGTTTCGTATAAATGCGTTGAAGGGGATTGTTCACAATAGTTTGATGGATCACATGTACTACCACAGCGACTCAGCAGTATTGTGTACCTCAATTTTCTGCCACACATCCTCACGGATTTGCTAGATGATGTGCCATTTAAACATCTGGTTTCTGCACGATGGTGTCCCAACCCAATAAACATTGCTGTGCGACATCAGAACGACACCTTTCCTCGTTGGAGGGTTGGACGTGGTAGTCCGGTCGCCTTCTCTCCTCATTCGCCTGGCCTAAACCCTTTATATTTATTTCTGTGTGGCGACACTAAGATCCAAGTCTACATGATGCTCGTTGAGACATAGAGTTGGACTTACAACAACATATTACAGCGGCTTGCGAACAGCTGCGTGAGGTGAATTTCGTAACATCTGTTGTAAGTATGTGTCTTGTTTGACACACTTACTCTGTGCATGTACCGAAAAACCTGCCACTCGCACTTGTCCTGTTATTTGGCTGCTATCGTTCACCTTCTATGCCACTGGACTGGCGCCTCTGCGAGAGCGCGCTACATAAATTCGCGCATGTGTATTTGTCTCTGCAGCTTTTCAGGGGGCTATTTACATACAAATGTTCTCCAACAAAAAATGTTTAATATCACGTTGTCTACCACCCATGTGGTTTACGACTATATATAGCATCAATTTTTGCCTGTCACACAGTCACATTAATTAATTCACAATTGTGTCAAAGTGTTCAGTACTTTTGAAATAACAATATTTCACCTGTTATATATATATATATATATATATATTTTTTTTTAGTCTCGTTGTAGTATTACTGTGTGCAGGTGGAGGTCCAGCTGTTTCGCCAGGAATGGTCGTGTTTGCACCGGACACGCTGACTACTTCTAGGAAGTGGCCTGATTTTCGCGGGTCAGTCACCTCCCCTAGCATGGCGAACAGTTCTTCGCCTGGTAACGAGGGGCGTTAGTTGTGATGTTGAACGCCTGGGTGTCGGCCGCACCCGAGATGTCTGGCTGGAGTTTTGCTGACTTTGCAGCTGAGTTATTGTTAAGGTGTTGACGGAAGCCATGTTTTGGGAAGTGGTACGGGATGTGCTGCCGGGTTAGTACATGTTGGGACCAGAGGACAGACATGAACCTTGGAAGTATTAAGTGTTAGTAATCGCTTTAAGTCCCGTTGAAAAATGGTTTCTACAAAGGCACTGCGCGCTAGTTTAGTCCATCGCGCCTAGAGAATATGAGGTGTTAGATGGACGTGTTATATTCGACTTATCACATCAACCATTTCCGTACCTCGAAGGTAACAAAAAAAAAAGCTAGCTTCCACTTACCCTTAAAGACAGACTATCAATGTTAAATTTTGATCTTTGAGTATAAATCTGATCGGGAAAGAAAGCAACTTTTTTTTTAATTTGCTGTTATGCTAGGCTCAGTCTGAACACCTACACACACTCATTCGTTGTTCGTAAACTGTAATTAAAATTCAATGTTAATAGTTTTACACTTTAATTAATTCTTATTTGTTTTGTAACTGAAGCATAAAAGTGTTGCATGTTATTTTACATTTTGATAATGCCGAAATGATAACAAGAATAAATAATTTATAGTTTTGGGATTTCAAATGTTCAAATCTGTCAACATAAGTCCTTTTCGCCTGTTAATACATTTCTGTGCTAACTTTAATTATTTTATTCAGTTAACTGTTGTCATTTTGATGGAATTCTCTGGTGATTTAATTGTTCTTTATTCAGGATAGTTCTTTGACTCACTGTTTGATTAATTTTTCTATTAAGTGTGAAGATGTCTACCTAATAATTTTTTTTTCGTTTTACATTCCAGGAACACACTGGCTCATTTATAAGTAAGCAATCATGCTATCTGTACGGTATCTCTCTGTAACGCTATAAGCGAGTCGCTAATCATTTGTTTTGCTCTTGTACTTCTTAGGGTTCTTTTTAAATTCTCGGGTTTTACTCCAGAAATAATTCTCATATATGTCTATTCGTGACAATATATCACCTTTTTTTAGGTATTACATGCATCTAATGCCCATTTGCTTAAAGATTTATCTAAATAGTACGTAAGTACCAGTTATGTAATGAGTTTAGAGGGGTAGTTGGCAGATACATTAATGTAACGACTAATAATTTAATTTATAGATTTGGAATTCCAAATTTAAAATCATGAAAATTTGTGATATCAAAAAGAAAAATAATATTAGTTAACTGTTAAGGAACATAAGTACATATTAAAGGGGTACCTGTTAACATTAAAAAAGTGTAATATAGGATTACAGTTAATATCATATTAAAATATGTAATTTTCTGTGTGTTTTTTTGTAATTAAATTATAATTGTACTCATGCAAAGTTAATAATGTTATCAATATCTTTGTTTACATCGTAAACAGTTTCATTTAGTAGCCTGTTCATTATTATATTGCATATTACCTGTGTTAACACATTTCAAAATAGAAAATACATACCGGCTGCATCAAAATTCATGTTGCAACGCTTGAGGGTTGAAAGCCCGTATTGTTTACAACCGTTTGTGTTAACAAACATGTTGCCGGAAACGTGTAGTTAAGCCCCTGTAGCCCCAGAAAGAGTCAGCGTAGGCAACCCGTTGGGCTTTGTGCGAGACAGACGATGCTGTGGTGACTTACGTGTTTACGACGCCAGGCAGCGCTCGTAGAGAGGATTGTACGATGCCGAATGCTGACCCCCGCCCTTTTTTACTTCCGTTGGTGGCCCCCCACCTCTTTTCTTCCGTTCGTGCCGTGCCATAGCACTGCGCAGCGTGACATCGCAGTGTGTTTTGATATCACTGGCGGTCTGTCGTTGACTGTTCTGTCGTGCAAGCAAACTCGTGGTGTCATTTCTTTCGCTGTGGTTCTGAAAAGGGCGACGTTGTAGTGGAGCTCAATGGAGTACACGTTTAGTGAGTACACGGACATGCTGCTTGTTTACGGGGTAGCTAGACAAATTGGACGAGCTGCCCGTCGTCTGTACGAAGAACGATATCCGGGTCATAGGATTCCAGCTCACGCCATGTTTGCACGACTTACGCAACGAATGCGTGATACTGGTACATGTGCCGTCACAAGACCAAATGCTGGTGCAAACGCTGGTGCTCCGCGCAGGGTTCGTACTTCCAGTTTCGAAGAGGATGTACTTCAGAGATTTGAGGAGAGTCCGGATACAAGCACACGGTCAGCAGGTTCCGATATGGACGCTGACAAAATAGCTGTTTGGCGAGTTCTTCATGAGCAACTCTTGTACCCGTATCACCTTCAAAAAGTGCAACAAATGGGTCCGGCGGACTATCCTCTTCGCACGACCTTTTCTCGTTGGTACACTGGAAGAGTTTTGAGGAACCCCGAGTTTGCTGTTTTATTCAGCGATGAAGCCAAGTTCACTCAAGACGTTATTTTCAATTCGCGCAACAGTCATGTTTGGAATGATGTCAATCCGCATGCATCGTTTGTTACAGCTCGCCAGGAACGTTTTTCAGTTAATGTGTGTGCCGGTATTGTTGACAGCGTACTCATCGGGCCTTTTTTTCTTCCGCCACGACTTACCGGCGCCGGATACCTCCAGTTCCTTCAGAACGAACTACCAGGTCTTCTGGAAGAGGTTCCATTGCATGTCCGACGTGTGATGTGGTACCAACATGACGGGGCACCACCTCATTTTTTCCCTGCAAGTGCGAGAGTATTTAAACCAAACATTTACCAACCGATGGATTGGACGAGCGGGCCCTGTCGCATGGCCGCCAAGGTCACCGGACCTAACCCCATTAGATTTCTTTCTCTGGGGTTACGTAAAAGGACTTATCTACTCTACGCCAGTGGAAACGGTCGAAGAGCTTACACAACGAATTATTGAAGCATTCGAAATCATAAGGACGACCCCACACATGCTCCAACGTATCCGTGAAAACATGATTCGCCGTTGCCACCTCTGTGTCGCTCAAGGTGGGCGTGTTTTTGAGCCGTTGCTTTAGGCTGTCGCGTTGTTAAAATGTATGCAACGAATACAATGTTGTGATATAAAGCCGACGCTGTGATTGATTTCAGACTGAAATTACAATCTGTGCCACGATTACAAACATTAATTCCTCTTCTCGAACGCCCGCACATCCACAACATATCACTCTACAACGGGTTGCCTTCGCTGACTCTTTCTGGGGCTACAGGGGCTTAACTTCGCGTTTCTGGCGACAAGTTTAGAGACAAAAATGTTGCAAATAATACGAGTTTCTACCCTCAAGCGTTGTAACATGAATTATGATACACTCGTATAAGGAATGAAAACAATGTTTTTTTAAAATCACTATTTAGTGTTGAAAGAACTATTGTAAAGAATATGGGATAGTTATGAGAAAAATTTAGTCTTAATTAACCTAGTTGCATTTGATTTAATTTTATTGTAGTTTCATTCGTAACGAATTTTAACAAATCAGAGAAATATAAATAAATTAAAAACTTTGGGAATGAGATACCTGTCCATGCTAAAATTATTTATTTAAATTTGTAGATTGTTTCTTTAAAGATTTGGCGAGTTTATTTTTTGTTTATAAAAAATAAATATATTTTAAAAGAGAAGAGTTTGAGAAGTTCACAAACCTTGCCCTTGCTGGATGTGTATAGGTATTTGTAATAAGAGTGTGGTAAAAGGAGATAAGGAGAGAGCACATTCCACCCATGTATTAGATCACGTGACACCACTGTAATCTGGTGACCTTGGATGACAGCACAGCTGTATGCTGAATCTCTGCACTGCCAGAATGTCTCCAGTTATAAATAACAGTAACAATCATCAGTGTTGCATTACCTGGTGGTGAAGATGTTCGGGTTGAGAGATAGCGATACATTCAGTTTCGGCAGCTGAGGCAGGAAGCTGGACTCGCCTGCATCGAACTTGAAAGAGTCTATGAGGTTGGCGAGCTGGGTGTTCTTCAAAATCTCCGTCCACCAAGCAGCCGCCTCTGGGTTGGTGAAGTCGACCAGCCCCGCGGTTCCGTCCCACCACGAGGTCAGCACCGAGCCCTCTGTATTCTTGACCAGGTATCCCTTCGCCGAGGCCTGCGAGAAATACGGCTCGCAGTTATTGTTGATGAACGGTGCCTTCCACATCGTCACCCGGAACCCCTGAGCCTTCAGATCGGACACCAGCTTCTTCGCGTCGGGGAACTTTCTCTTGTCAAACTGTGACGATCCGTAGCACGTCTCCCAATTATCGTCGATCTCCAGCTGGCTGTTGTTGAAACCATGATTGATGATGTTGTTGGCATAATCGCGCACTGCTGCATCATATATGTTCTTCTTGTACTTCGCCCATGTAGAGTATACAGGATAGCGCAGCATACGCTCATCTGGTATACCCGTCGGCTTGCCTATGTAAGTGTTCACCGCATGTTCGTGGGCTTCCCTGGCATTTTTAAGGGTACATACCTTGTAACTAAGCTTGAGAATAGTGTTTTCTTTGGGATATGGATCAGCATTTTTGGCAATCAGGCAGAGACCATTCTTCTCGTGATTCTTCTGGTCAACGAACAGAGGGACATCTTCATCAACAAAGATGTATACGCCCTTTGAGTTAACCCAGTACGGGTCAGCGAGGGCTTGATATTGGTCTAGCTTGGTGACAAAAGAGTTATCGCTGAAGGTGTGCTTCTCGGATGGCCAATACTGAGTTGCCCTCTCGGGGCCACCGAACCAGTGGTCATTGCCGAGGTCAAAACAGTCTTCAAACTGGGTCTTATTGTTCGATTGCCACAAAACTTGTTTGCAGGTGTCGTCTATAGAAGATATCCGTAACTCGGCGGATTGCCACTTGAGACACACTTCTTCACCTGATGAACAATCAGCCATACTAGGTCCCAAATTCTTCCCAAGAGTTGCTTTCAGTAATAAAGAATCATCTGTGGACAGGACAGGGAAATTAATTTTTAAAAATATGAATTTAACTACTACATACAAATAAGAAGTAGTGATCTGATTACTCTTTAATTAAACTTATCATAATTTGCTTCGGCCAGAAATATGTATATAAGGAAACAATCATTTTCCTTATACATACATATACATACATTACATTAATATACATACTGAGACAAATGTCTAAGAGATATAATATTATGTATATTGTATAGTTGTTTGTCTCGTTATTTTATGTGTCCGTTTTGTAAATTTACCGCTGGGAGGTGTTTGTAGGTATGGTGAGGTGTGGGTGCGTGCGCAGCTGGTGTGAACATGCGGCCGCTGACGAGAGACGTAGTTGGGGCATAGTTGTCAAGGCCACATGGATGAATGTAAACGACCTGACCAGATAGTAAATAAAAGAATTATTGTAGAGCGTGGGTGTAGTGGCTAAGGAAGCCCTATGCATGATTCTGGTTCAACTATTTGTGGTTTGGCAAGTTTTAAGGACAGCCCGCGAGAGGACTGCTCAATGGTTAAGGGCCAAAGGAACTTTGGCCGTGAAGGATCATCCAAGGAACACCGACAACTGATGAGTCACCATTGCAGCCGACGTGCGCGGCGAGTCGTCGACGATGTCAGAGTACAAGACGACGGGCGCATTGGATTGTCGGAACTACTTATTGCCAGGTATGCGTTGACGCCCTTGAGAAGTTCATTACAACAGTTCAGCACGGATATTAACTTTTAATAATAGCTTCTGTGAACTATTAACTCAAAGGCAGGTTCTACGTGCGTAAGCCCACACCATAATACATAAAACGTCCTCCCGCAGTGTTGTAAAAATTACTGTTTGTGATTGGAGGATTAAATTTAATTGTAACTCAGCAATACTGTTAAGAAATGATTGATCTGTGTAAATCCTTCGTTTTCTAAATTATGGTTACTACTGTCTCGACCTTTGAAACAGAGAGAGGCAGTGTCGACACCACCCGATTCCACCTAGAACGGGGGGTTTCAATACACACGTACACACATACATACATACATGCACACACACATACATGCACACACATACATACATGCACACACATACATACATACATACATGCACACACATACATACATACATACATGCACACATACATACATACATGCACACACACATACATGCACACATACATACATGCACACATACATACATGCACACTTTCATACATACATGCACACACATACATACACACACACACACCTAATTCTGATAAAATTAAACTGTTTACATTTTTCTTTTAGTTTCCCTAAAATAGATGACCAAAATGGAAAAATTCATTTTATTTTTATGTTACGCATACATAATGTTCTTAGTCAATCAAATGTTTCGACAAAGGAAATTCCATAATTTTCGGTATTTTTTCGAGAACTGCTAACTTTTACTAAAATTTACTACCACTACTGGCTATTTATCTGCCATATATTACAAAATCTACAGTAACAGTTATGTGGGTATTGCATTCAAGACTGTCTTTTTTGAGTTATTTAGCATCTTGATATTAATATTCGAAAATAATAGTTTGTGGTCAAGTCCTACTAAGCTAACTGTTTAAATGAAAATTCGCTTGTGTTCAAGTAAAAATCTGGTAACACTATATGAACATCCAAAACACTGTGCGGTAAGATAATATGTACCGTAAAATAAAAACGATTTTAAGTATGGTGTGGTATTTATTGTGGGATTTTGCTACATGTGGCCCAATTTGACTATCAGAAGTATGATACAAATTGAAGTAAACTCGGAGCTCATTACTTTAGTTTTGTGTTATCAGTATATTCAGAAATAGTCGTGCAAAAGCGTTTTCACATTGCATTGAGTGTGAGGCAAAGTTAGAGAATCTTCTGCGTTTCAAACGCGTGAAAAAACAGCAATTAAATTGGAAGAAACAGCAGTTTGCTGCATTTACATTGCTGTAATTATTTTATACCTACTGATTCCCCTTGTGAAAACACATTGTGTTAATTGCATTATTTGAAAACATAAAAAGAATTGCCCTAATAGATAAGATTTAATCGGGTTTGTGCTGATGAAATATCAAAAAAGTGTATCTTAAAAAATTCTATAGGTACAAACAGAGGCAAGAGATAATGTTATCGCAGGTACTTCTTCGCTGAAGTTCGATCATGGTGTAACAAATGATTATTGGTAAGACACTATGTGCTGAACATGTATTCAAATACACGTGACTCCTCCAGATTCTGTACATAATTTAGATAACCTTGTATTGCGACTTACAATTACAAACCACTCACGAAGTAAAGATAAATAATATTTTTCTCATAAATTAAACCTTGAATTAAAGTAACGTCAAGTGTCATATTTTTAAGTAGGTAGACATCTGTTGTCTGCCACATTACTTATTTTACGGCTTTTCGTTGAAATCCAATATGAAATGATGTATGAAAAATTTTCCTGGCATTTAGTACTTGAATAATTCCTTCCATTTGAAAACCTCGAAGATAGGCATTCTATATTGCGTAGTTCCAAACAGTAGTTGTACAGCAACATACAATAAGATGTATTAGCACGGCAGCATTTACTTCACGCTAGCAGCGTGCCTTCAGAGCGATATTACATGAATGAGTGTAGCTGGGGAATATCCTTCCAGAAAGTAGCGTGAATCCAGAATGTTTTATCGTGAAACACTATTATCTTTATTTGGACCTCTATTTGGACGCATACCATTACAAGCAAGTTTTTACCTTTTTAATGTTTTGAGTTTTTCTGCTGTCGGTTTTACGTTGGAGACAATGTTTTTGGTTGTGGAAGTTTAATCGAAAATTCTTTATGATCTATACTTATTACCAAGTGTATTTTTTCTTAGTAGTTTTTTATACATGAGTTTAATGATGTTCCTCAAGTTTTACTGTAATTAACTATTTTATCTACGCCAGTGGCGTATTTAGAGGGGAGCCGCCCCCTTCTAAGGTCAGATTTATTTAATTTTTTAATTTTTTCTAATTGAATTTTTTTATTAGCACTATTCACTTTTTAAGACATAATTTATTTTAAAATTATCTTACTTATGAAATTAAAATTTTTGTGTGTTAGGCTAACTCCTTAAAAAAACACAATTTTGCATCTCTAAGATAGAAATTTTCCGGAGGAGGACCTTCGGACCTCCCGCTTTCGGCTTGGGGTGTATGTATAGACACATTTTAAGGTATGGTCCCTCCCCCCTTCACGCAATGCTGAATCCATCACTGATCTACGACTCCCTGAATGACAATACATATATGCATGTTAGACAATTCTCTCCTAAATACCATACACACTAGTTACAAAATGTTCACGGAATTCACAAATCAGTCGTGTGAATGAAAACCAGCACAAATTAAAAATGTAGACATAATTTTTGTACTCATTACACATCTACCACTTCAAGACACTGTTTTCCATTTGCGACATAAATTATGCAAAAGCAGAATTGCTAAACTGTAGAAGGATTCGACAAATCACGTTGATATTTCACTTGTGTTATGAAAATGCTGTTTTCAATGAACAAAGCACAAAATTATCAACGATCTTTTTTCATTCCCCATGCCTCGATACTGAAGAATAAATTCACGACGTTATTGAACACTACAACGTTATTATGCTTGTCAGGATAATTGTGTGACGATTATTCTTTGAAGCTTCAGGTGTGAGGAATTTAGAAGGCTCATAGACGAAGATGGTTTCACAGAAGGCTACATAAATTGAGGTTGCGAGAAACGTAACGAAACCGTTACTTTGATGTGAGAAATTGATCGTTAATCACCTTATATTTTTGACGTCATGTTACTTAATTGTAGGTTAATTACTTATCTGCCTCTTGAAGTAGTAGATAGTTTAACCCCTTGGGAAATGTATCAGATGGCGTAAACTACGAGTTTTCCAGATATCTAAAACCGACTGTATAACTAGAAGTTTAAAACTCGCACTTAATGAAGAAGTTCTGGGCCTTCAGCAGGCATAGATTATTTCTCTCGGTACACGGCAAGGATCCCGAAATGTTGGTTGCTAATTATTAAAATGGGGAGTTCCTCTCCCATTTAACTTCTGAAGATGCCATTTTCCTCTAGTTATTGGTCCTTCCATCGCTGTGAATCTGTCACTTATGCGGCACCAACTGTCGTCATTGTTTCAGAAATGCAACTAATTACATCTGGTCCCAACCTTGTTGACAGTATTTTTCATTCCAACATGATCACTAGTCCCGAATTATTTCAAAAGCTCTGGAATTTAATCTTCTATAAGAACCAACTGCATATGCGCTCTCCCAGTTTCGCTACAGTAGCGCTCAAGCCACTCTGGTCTGTAGTCATCCTCTTTCCTGTGCAGTATTGTGCATAAAACCGGGACGTTACGTAGCTCTTTATTGAGATATTCGTCTATCTTCATCAGTCATGCGTGCTTGGTCGGCACTCCTCTAGCTTCATTCCTACTGGTGTTTGTTCTCAGTGGCAATAGTTCAGTTCACAGGACCTCTAAGACAGTACATACACGTTACTATAGGAACAGATGGATCGGTATTGCATTTATAACTCTTACTCTAGCATGTGCTGTATCCACCCTTAATAACGCTTGAGGATTTTTTAAAAGTTAACAGCTAGCATAGAGCAGCGTGATCCGTTCGTAAAGTGAAGTGCCTGTCCGTACAGGTAGGGACACGGTCGTAGAACAACAGGTCTGGACACTCACCTATCTACCAATGTATTTTGCTTGACCCCCTTGTTGTTTGGCTGATGTTAGTCAAGTTACTGATAATGTTGTACTTTTTGGCGTTGTAATCCGTGCGGTCGGACCCAAATTCCGCCCACTTTTTTCCATTGTTAACATTATGAAGTAAATAAAGATTGCTGGAGCCATGATTTAAAATTGTGCGCAAAATAAGAATTTTATTAATTAAAAAAAACTATTGAAAAAGATTTTATCTTAGTGGGAGGGAAGTGGGCGGAGTTTAGCTCGACCGCCCGGATTACAGCGCCTAAAATGTATAGCATTATCGGTAACTTGGTGAACTGCAGTCAAACAAGGGGGTCAAGTTTCCAGGCGAGTGTCCAGACCTGTTCTTCTACGGACGTGGGTAGGAACAGGAAGGCAAAATTGCCTGAACCATTGTCAGAACACAGGAATTCGTCTTTGACTTCTGTAGTACTTTCCTTAAGAATGGCAGTAATCTCTCTTTCCCATCTTGAATTTAGGATAGCATAACATGTGCAGCGAAAACTAAGATTACCTTTTGCTTGAAGTATTTATTTACATAAACTTATTAGTTTCCTTTGCTATCTAACTTCAGTTTCAAAATAATTATACTTCAGATAGTTAAAACTAGTTTCCAATGTTTTTTGTTTTCCACCAATGAAGCAGCTTTAAAACTTGTCATACATTTTTAAATAATTGCGATAAGTATATTGGAGTAAAACCTGACAAATTAATTATAATGTTTAGTTCTGTGACGATGTGTTATTTATTTTCATGCTTACCTCTGACAGACCTCAGCTTCAGGTCAAGAACAGTGTTGCCTCTAGATAACTCCAGCACATGGTTTGACCCACCGTACACACCAGAAGAGAATGCGACAAGAAAAGCTGAAAAGCGAGGAAAAAAAACGAGCTGAACCGTTAGTAAATTTTGTTATAAAATAAGTGTTATATAAGATTACTTGCTACATTAGTATAGTTTTTCAATTCTTAAATTTAAGTAATCTGTTAAAACAAGACCCAAAATAGTTCAGTAACCAACTGCAGTAAAAAGACACCACAAAAATTTAGTTAAAATATGTTTTTAATGAATGATTGAAGAAATTTCCCCTACTGTTGCCAAGTATTTGTCTATCAACAACAGTGACGAAGCGTGGTCACGTTTCAAGAAGTGGTTTTAGATCCGACTATATAGGATGTTCGGGAATAAAAGGTCGCAAACCATATGGGTGGTTGACAGTGTGAAAAGAAACATTATTTGTTGGAGAACCTTTTTTTCGGAAATAGCACTCTGCAAAGGTACATGGACAAATACACGTTCGCAAATTTGAATATCACGCGTTCCGAGGTGCCAGTCCAGTGGCTGAGAGGGTGCGTCATTGCATTGTAGTCAAGTATCAGGTGAGGATGAAGGGAGGAGGGAGGGTCACACACACGTGTCTACAGACCCAAGCAACATACAAGCCACTGTACAGCACGGATGTTGTTAGCTTGTAGTTAGTTGATGTCTTTTGTTTTGTATAATTAGTGCAGAGTTGACGGTTGACAGTTGAATGAGCGCGGTGTTGCGATAATGGATTCTGCGAATATTTTCAGCATGCCACAACGGACATTCGCAGACATGATGTGTATGGAGAGGCAAGAGGAAATGCAACAGAAGCAGTCCGCATTTACCAAGAGCGCTATCCTATCAGACGAGTACCAGATAGAAGGAAGTGTTTGTCCCTGCACCTTTGCAAGGTGCTATTTACGGACAAATGTTATCCCGCAAATAATGTTACTTTCCACATTGTCTATCACATATGTGATTTACGACCATTTATTACCGAACTTCCTGTATGCCATGAGCACTAAGCCAGTAGGAATATTCGTCTTTATTACTGAAGTCGCTTTATTGTAAGGTTTATTCCTTGCCTCTTTCACGCTATTGGCTGGAGAGTTATTACCTGCACCTACCAGTCGAATGGTTCCACAGATCTCTCAGACTTGTGAGTAGTCATTGTTAAGTACCCTTTCTCTTGAAACACTTCCACGATTCGCAACTGGTCAAGTAATTATTTTATGGAAGCAACCTTATTGGTTATATATTAATCTTAGATGACTATTATATAATTTATTTTGTAGTCCATGAAGAACTACTGAATGTATGTGATTCATATGAACACTTCATGAAAACATAGTTCACAGATTCTTAGATAACAGAAGAGTCTGTGAAAATTAGATAATTACTTCCATAAATTCTAATTCTAACTCGTCCCATGCAACTAGAACATCGGAACTGACATTTGCATTTTTATTTTAAATAACTGATCCTGTTCACTCATAATTTAAAAAAAATTCCTTTTAGTTTATTTTACCAAATAGAACAAGCTTTAGCCTATATACAACCCATAAAGGAAGATTGGAAATTATTAACATTTGCGGGAATTTTAAAGTGTTAAAATTCTTCCTTCGACAATCAATTGGTTTATGCAGATACGTTGTTCTAAGTTGGACGGGTCGATGTGTTGAATAATCTTCTTCGTAAGAAAAGTTATGCTTCCGCACCACTAAGTTTGATCCAAAGTAATGGAGGCAATTTTAATAGTATTTGTTAAGTTATAAGACTATAGCGAATCGATATTAATTAATTCATGTATTATCTAGACACCCATATATAATACTGTCACTGAAAAAACAGTATTTTATCTGCAGCTTTAAAAGCATTTAGTGTCCTTCGGAATTATTCTCAGTATCTTGGTAAGCTAAACCGTACCTCTGTGTGGATTTAACATTAGTAATCTATTACACATGACCTTCACTGAGTAAAGATGGAATAACGTAAATTTAATAATAGCATATATTGTTCTCGTAAGGTGGCTCCTTAGATGAGCTGCGATTGTTTGTGAAAGACACAAAACTGACGGAGCGTTAAGGGTCAGCTGATTGGCGCACAGTGGGACGGGTTGAATAATTGTGGGGTAATATATATATATTTTAGTCGAGCTAAAACTGATAAGAAGTTGTCTTACACGAAAAATTTCGCGTGTTTAATAATTCATTCAATTTATGTAGTCGTGTAATGTCACGCAGCAATTTCATACTTTACAGTTTTGAGGAAATCAAGGCAGATAAGCCGCCTTTTATTGCAAAATATTCCATGTTGGAGTGTAATGTTTTCAGTATTTTTCACATAACTCAAAGGAAAGCAATTTTTTCTACAACTACATAATTGCGTCTACCGCATAAAAAACGATATATAAATTTAATTCGGATTAGAGTATGCGACAGTTATGCAGCTCTATCAGATCACGCATGCCGCATTGATGGTGCAGATGGCTTATTGGATGAATTGTTCACGTGACCTACGACGTCAGAGGTTTATTGTGCAGGTGGTTGATGCAGACCAGTCCGCACCGAAAGTTCGCCAACTCCAAGTTTTGGCTGACGGACTCGTCAGACATCATCATCAGCATCTGACGTCATGAAGTCGTTTGACCGATGAGAATCTTTGTTTATATTTAATTTATAGAATATACGCGATAACAAAGTGTAACCAAAATACGTTAACAGTTGTGGCGGCCTACTATTCTGCTCTGTATAACAAGTCACACCAAATATAACAATCAACATAATTATGGCATTCTAATTCAAGAGAGATTTCGCAGGCCTGCACAGACATATCGGGACGACCCGCACGGTCAAACACATTAGCATTACTGTCGCAGACTTCTTACTCATTACTAGCTGATACCCGCGACTTTGTAGTGGGATTTTCCATTTTATGCAATAAAATTATTTCTAACAAAAAAGTTCTGAAAAGTGTTAAATGCATAGGAAACGTTTTGTAAAGGAAAAGTGTTTCACTAAATTTTTTGGGCACTCATTTCTGTCCCTTTACCCCGTTGTGCCTTCCCCTACCTCTCTCAAAACAATTTTTGTATTAACATTCGCGGTCGCATGCAAATCTCACTAAAACATCATCGCTATCGAATGAATGGTATAGGAACACAAAGAGGACGAACAAATAAACATACGTTTTTGCGACATCGCCCGAGAACAATACTTGTTACAGAGAATATTAACTTTCATTGAAGGACCTCTTTGTATTCCAAATTAGTAGCTCGACAATAAAGTGTCAATATAACGAAGCTGCACTCTGTAGCAGGCTAAGAAGATATAGCTGATCATATGAAACATTATCTTCATTACATCCATAGCACTCTTAACAACTGGCCCGGATATGAGAGAGTATTCGTATGGTATGAGTAGTATGTGTGGTATGATGTCTGGTTTACCTCGAGCATAAATAATATTCAGTCACTGGATCCACATTACGTAATAATATAACTGCAGATCGTTAACTTCCCTATAAATTACTTCTCGGTGGCCGTACTTGCGTTTTCGGATCGTCTACTTTGAAAGGTTTACAGACTAGGTTTTCCCACCTGGTAATTAAGAGTTATTTTATCAGTATAAAATCTTATATAATTATGTTTCGTATTCACATAAATATCATTCTGAAGCAAATAACAACTCGTTATCTCAACAAGTTAGGTAGATATCATAGGGTAACTAAAAACAAATTTTTCGCTGTTTCACCCTCACCCCTTCAGTGATCGAATCCCGCTAAATCTTATCATCAGATGTTAACATTTGTATGTGTATCCAATTGAGTAGATAACGACGACAATAACCTATTGAGTTAAAACTTAATTAACGATTAATTTAAAAACATAAGTCATCTCTTCACAGCCCTGAGAGTTCTGAAATCTGTTTACGGGCATTCACGGAATCATAAGTCGAAAAACAATCCTATATCTCGACGGGTTCAAAAACTATCATGGATTTACATAAAATACATTCCATGTATTTTCATCCCCTTAAGGTTACAATAAAAAAATACTTTATAGACATTTAAAGCTATTGCATGAGTATCATATTTACGCTAAAACTGTAACGATATATACGAAAAAGATTAATTGAAAATACCTTTCATCACATTGCATCACTTTTCACCATCTTAGGTGTCAAATTTCAGGAAAATCAATAAATTACCATTAGAGGTATTGAAGCAAGCATTGGTCTTAAGTAAATATCACACAGATATGTAAAAGTTCAGTGCGATCTATGTTGTATGTATGTATATATATATATATATATATATATATATATATATATATATATATATATATATATATATATATATATATATATATATATATATAACCGACCACGAATGGAAAATACCTGTTTTTCGAGATCTAATCTGAGCTGACAGAGAAATAACTGAAACCTACATATGTACACATTGTACATTACTTTTTGTAATTATTCTTCTTCCTTGAATCTTTGATAGAACAAGTTTACACTAAGGCGCTCACTATAATACAATGATTGCTTAAAGCTGGAAGAAGAATTTCCTTTAATTTATAAAGACTTCTAGAACTGTTCCTTCACAATTCAGCAAGCTAAAACAGATTCAGTATTGCTGACTTAGCTCACGTTCTAGAGTATCATTACAATAAACCAGCAAAAATATCTAGACGAATAATTGGCATTTCTAGACGAAAAGAAGCAGTAGCGAAGCACGATCTTATTAAACATGTAAATTAAAACTTACATGTCTTTTAAGAACATTCTGTGGTTCAGAAGAAGACGACCAGTTTGCTCTTCATCACGAGTATGTAAAAACACTAACAATCCAAGATGAACATATTACATACATATATAATGTTAATATTTCTGACTGGTTGAAGAAAGCCAGTCCTTTAATCAAAAATGACTACTGTGAGATTTCAAACCTCATAACTGGAACCGTTACTGGTCCAGTAACGGCTTATTAAGAAGACTACTGTCATATTGTTTATATTATACATTCTACTAAAAAACTTGTAAAATATTTTGTATTAGCTATTCGGCATGATAATTGCTAATTTGAAACTAAACTGAATTGGCTAACTAATAAGGTATATCGGGATACAGTCATTATCACGGTATAACTGCTGTAAGTTGAGATCAAACTAGTAAAATTTTTTTAAAAGGAACTTGAAAATCACAAAACTGATGATTTCATAAATAAAAAGTGTTAGAACTTGTTTACATATTACAGTATCATATTTTGATTCCTCTAAATGAAACAGAGAAAAGACGTTTAAGTTCAGAAAAATTTCCAAACATTAATTGTGTAAAACTTGCAATATTGGTACTTTGTTCCCCTGAAACGTTTGTTTTATTCTTCTCGGTCAGTATTTTTGGTATAGTAAAAAACATAAAGAAATGTTCTCACCTGCAGTCCAGAAGACGCCCATGTTGTATAAAGCTAATTAATATCACGTATACTCCTTTATATATAATCATTATCAGGCATGTGGTAACTGCACCTCAGAATATCTTAAGAGCGAGCGATAACAATACCGTTGTGCCACTAGTGTCGAAACATTTGACAACTAGAGTGTAGAATATGAAATCCCTTGACAGCAAAAGAGTTATTTTTAAACTAGACAAAATACGCGATAACAGGTGCCAACGCAGTCAAGGAAAGGAAATTGTGATGTAGGCCTACATAATTATGATGTATAACATAAAACAAGGACCACGCAAGCATTTGGTAAGTTGATTAAACAATGTAAAGCAGTTAAATGGCTTGTAAACACACGTCACATGTTTATTGAAAAAATGTCTTATTCACATGAACTGAACAGATGTTCCAAATTTCCGCTCTTAACACTTGAAATATTGTCAATTCATGCTACAACAAGTGAATAACGAGACCCGTGTTAATAATTCGGATTGCATACAAATATTTCTTGAGAGTACAGGAACTTATGGTGTAGCAAAAAAGATAATCCACTGCTGTATTAATAAATAAAATCAATTGGAAAGGATACTTTAGTGGCTTTAAACAACTGGTGAAATTATTTCCGTTACATGAATTTTATTTCAATTACCTACTTACCTTATTTTTTTCTGTGAATTACTTGATAATGGCAAACTGACAGCACTACAATGACGGACAATGTTTCCAATTACAATATACTTTGAAGGTAGTCAATTTTTTATGGCTTTAATTTTATTCAGAATTCAAGGTTAAAATATATTACAATGTTGTTATAGAGGAAAATGTTGTTATGCTAACGTTTATTCGAACCTATGTTTGCTTAACATACTTCCTACATTTAGGTGTATGAAATGCCAAGAAAAATTGAATAAATTGCGAAAAATCAAAGTTTCAAAAATTTATGAGCACAGGATGAGCGAAATACACGAAAGTAAGTAAGCTTTGTATGTAGTATATGTGTACCATGCTTGGTGAAATTCTGAAATATACTTCCTTAAATATGTAATACAATGCTAAAAATTAAAAAGATTGGCGCTGTTTTGGAAAAAATAACACATGATGAACGAAACGCACAACAGTAAATTTAGCTTTGTTTGTAGTATAGTAGTTTGGTAAAAAAAAAAACCTTCGGAATATACAGGATCTTTCTAAATTCGACCATCAAACTTCGGCAGCTAATTCCTACTGAAAAATGAAGCAAAAAACATACAGGCCACGTAGTACCTAAACCGAATAGTACAGGAGCAATAAGCCACTTAAAATTGAAATTAGAAACAGTTTTTTCTCGAAAAATCGGAAACCATATGCTATGAAAGGACAAAACCCAGAACAGTGTTTTATGTTATCGAGATCTGTAATCGCACATCAAATGCTCGTTCTAGCATTCCGCCATTATGCAAATCACAGGGGTGACAACCCTTGTATGTCGTCAAACTTTTGCACTGACTAGATATGGAAGTATTGAGGACGAATACTTGGCGAGCATGACATGCGTAACAAAAAAGGTCCTCTTGTTACAAGTTTGTAGGAGACACCATTTTCGTTCACAACAATCATCAAGACCGTGTGCTATGTGCGGCGGTACAGTGCATTATGGCATTCGTCCGGCACGTTGAAGTGACATGAAATCTACCAACATATGACAAACAATTACGACAGAGTATTTGATCTTGAAATGTATGCTTTGCTACGTTTTTTATTTTTTACTTTCTGTCCTTAATCTCCTTCCGTCCGTATCTACGATGATTAACATGGGTTAATGAAAGACTGATGATGTGCCCAGCTAGCTAAAGAAAACTCACATTTCTCATTATAAAACAATTGCCGACGAACCCATGCACCTCGTGTTGCAAATTCCGTTGACGTTGAACTACTTCGACTTATGTTAGCGAAACAATTAAGTATTTTCTCAAGTGTTGAAAAGATAATTGACGGAGTTGAGTTATTTGGGAAACGGCCGCGACTGCCCGGAAGTCCACTCGACTGGTGACTACGCGTCCACCGCCCCGCAGTTTGACGACGACGAAGAAATTATCCTTTTCCCACCGGAGTTAAACACGTGTTGCTTGCTTACATATTCGCGTCTCCCCCAGCATCCCACGTAGGCCTACTCCTCTGTTAGCCTTGCGTCCCTTCCCCACCCCCGAGCACAAGTAGGTGACGAAGTTCCTCTCAGCCAATCAGAGAGAGGCACCCTACTTCCCGCGAATGCGTGAGTCCGCTATTAACGGCCTACGTTTATTACACAAAATAAAGTTTTACATTTTAACATCACTAAAATACATAAATAATCTTCTTACTGTTGAATATTATTGGCATCCCTTAATTAATACATTATTACTCTAAGTATTTAGTTACCAGTGTGCCGGAGAGAGCTAATTACATTACCATATTTGATCAAGTGGCGCTTTGCAGGTTACATTGATACCAAACAAGACATATTTATTGTATGATTTATACTAGTGATAGTTTTAGGTGTTTTTAATTACTATGGATGGCGTATCACATACCCCTTGATGCTTGACGAGTACGTCGTACCTGTATATACCTCTGACCATTGCACTGTAATAAATATTAATGTTGAATCCACTTAATTGAAACTATTGCCTTTACAGAAAAAATAAGAAAAATGTCTTAAATTGTAGCTTATCACTATATTTGATAGAATTTATGAAATAGGCTCGTTACAATTTACTTGTTTTTAGAAACATGAGGAAATGTGTCACGATTTTACTACGTATATGGCAAACAAATAAAACCTCGTATAAACATGACGACGACCATTGTTTTTAAGAGGGGTTATCAAGAGCACCTTAATGTTTAAGTGTAGTTAAACAATGTTGAATGTCCTAAAGAAACCTGTTGTGTGTTTAAAACCCGGCAGGTAGGCAACTAATACAACACCCATGAAATGATGTTTGTGTATGTCAACAGGACAAGGTTCCAAAGAGTGGTATTAAACATTTCCGTTGATAAATGCGATACATTAGGAGTACAACACAACAATGTACGTATGAAATGTGCATCTACTACGTATGTACAGTATCTGTCAGTTGTAACCTCCCTATGCTAGAAATTCGATTGTGCAAAGAAATACAATTATGTAAACACAGAGATCAGCGAAGTTATTTTGACTAACTTGTTAACACATACTACATTGCGGTCGTTTTCCTGTAGTTTATTTGAACTACTTTAAGATCACATAACATAAATGACCGTAACTGTAGTACATTAGTCTTACAGGAGGTGCTCGAACTGTCGGCCGCCAACCTCGGCACAGTGTGTACATCGACGATGCCACGATTGTCGAACACGGTAAAACACGCCGGGCGTGGTTTGTATCACTTCTGCAGCAGCCTGTATTTTGGCGACGATATCCTCCTTAGATACTATTGGTGTCTCGTATACCAAGCTCTTCATAGCCCCCCTCATAGGTAAAAGTCAATTGGCGTAAGATCTGGAGACCTTGCAGGCCATGACCTCGGCCCACGTCGGCCTATCCATTTATTTGGAAATGTGTTGTTCAGGTACTCTAGTAGACGTGCACCATAGTGCGGAGATGCACCGTCCTGCTGCAGCCACATATGTCGTCGAATCTGATATGTGACGTCTTCCAGCAACTCTGGCAAAACATCTTGCAAAAACACCAGGTACCTGTCTGCATTTAAGCGAGCAGGCAACATGTATGGACCAATTAAATGGTCACCTACAATACCACACAACATTAACACCAAATTGCACTTGGTGATTGGACACGAAGGTCGCGTGAGTGTTCTCCTCCGCCCAAATGTGCCTGTCACTTGAAGTCAATACAAAAGCTCTTGTGAATCGCGCCTCATCGGTAAACGATACGATGCTTGGAATCCATGGCTGTACTGTACACCGTTGTAGACACCACTGCACGAACTGTAGCCTTTGTGGATAATCTCCAGCCTTCAAATGGTGCAGTTTCTGTCGGCGATATGGATGGAGCAGCTGCTCATTTACAACTCTCCACACATTCACGTGTCCAGTGCGGACTGCATACGCCACTTGACGGGTGCTAGTAGATGGCACGTCATCAAACCTCCACAGCACTTCCTGCTCAAAGTTAGGTGTACGTACCGACCTACGACGGCCTGCGTTTGGCCGGTACACCTGTAACATGTGCAGTATTGGAACAGTGATGTCCCAATGTACAATAATGTATGTGATTTAACATAATAATAGTACTGTGCAGCTCTTGTACTCACCGTGAATGTTCCCTCTTCGCGAAGCCTCCTATCAATACTTGTAAACGTAGAATAATGTGGTACACGTCTGTTCGGATACTT
Source organism: Medauroidea extradentata (assembly GCA_003012365.1). Classification (NCBI taxonomy): domain Eukaryota; kingdom Metazoa; phylum Arthropoda; class Insecta; order Phasmatodea; family Phasmatidae; genus Medauroidea; species Medauroidea extradentata. The sequence continues at coordinate 42,413 of PNEQ01074353.1, forward strand.
GTCTCTGTACATACGCACTGCAGTTCTACTATTACACTGTGCAGCTCCATACACTAGGTGCATGTCAGCCATCTCAGACCACGTAAAACGATCCATTTAGTTACACAACTACGTGCGTGTCCTCACTCTGTTCACAATACTGCAGTATGTTTCGCTGAGTAAATGTCAGAACATATAACATGGAACATTAGGACAAAGACCCTCCACTTGACGGTAGCGTGTGTTTAGCTCGACTCCACAGTGCGGTAAGCGGTTATGACAGACAATAAATTCGTCTTCCCTGTTGTGTCACCACAATTCGCGCCACTATGTTGTGATATTAGAAAAGTACTGTGGACAGATCATAACGAGGATATTTTGAGAGACGTATAACGGTGTCATGAGGTGGACATTTCGCAGAGCATGTAATGAATGCACATTTCATACGTTTTGTTGCTATGTTCCCCCTCTTTATGGCATTTTTCAACAGAAATGATTAATACCACTCTTTGGAATATTGTCCTGTTGACGTACACAACCATCATTTCATAGGTGTTGTACTAGTTGCCTACCTGTCAGGTTTTAAACACACAACAGGTCTCTTTAGGACATTCAACATTGTTTAACTACAATTAAATCCTAAGGTGCTCTTGATAAGCCCTCTTAAAAACAATAATCGTCGTCAAATTTATACGAGGTTTTATTTGTTTGCCACATACGTAACTTTTGACACCTATTAGAACTTTCCTGACTGCTGTGAAATTTATTTATGAACTAGTGGAAGCCAGTTTTACAAAGTTGAAAAGAGATCTAAACTTTTGAGGGGTGCGGTTGATTGGATCCCATGTTATGAGAAGAAGCTGTTTCCTTCCCCCCCCCTTTATGTTACCATCAGCCAATGGACATCGAGGTTGGTGTACAACAAAGAAGAAGAGAATTTGTCGCTGTGGCAAGAGGGTTCGCTACCAGTGAACAGACATTTCCTTTCTGAGGCAGGATACTCTAACAATGCAAATTTGCATTAATTCATTTCATAATAATTAAAAACATATTTAGCTTTTTGTTTTTAAATTTGGTTTTTCAGATTTTAAACGCCCCAAACAATTTTCTGCATAGGCCCCCAGAATCCTTGCTGCGGCTCTGCTGTTAGTTGCGTAAACTTGATTTGTGTAAACTATATAATATGTATTATTATATTTAAGTGATTTGAGCTCGGGTGTATATTGTCCAGCCATAGCTATATTATGCAGTCCCTGTGTTATTACATCGGTATTGTGTTCGTGTAATTCAGGCTGATATCCCGTCACCTTGGTTATTAGGGAAGACGTCAGCGTGGTCACACGATCCCCTCCGAGCGTTAGACCGAGATGGAAAGGGAAGGGCCAACATGCGTACAGCGAAAACGTACAATGTTCAGATGTAACTTGCCACACTATGTATATAATTTAATGTACGTACTGGACGCATGTTTCGTCCACAGGAAAGTTGAGTTCTGTGCTTTGTAAATGTGAGATGAAACTATCTTCACTGCAGTGAACGGAACCTCTGTCGCAACCATATTGCTGAATACACATAATTGGAATTCACGTGGAGGACAAGTACACCAGTCGACTATGGGAGAGACGCCCCGAACATGTGTTGGCTAATTTGTAACTTATGGTAGGTAATATATGTATATAGAGTAATGAAAAATTTACGTTGTTGTTTACCAACGGTCAAGACTCTACTACCCTATGCATACCCTAGCGAAAGTGATGGGTTTATTGGACTGTGGGATCAAGTGACAGGAGATTGTCACAATGCCACTGTGCTTTGAATTTTTGGCCAGAAGAGGTCTCCAGGGCGAGCCACAAGCTATCAGGCCAATGATACACGCCAAACAATTGCACAGTAGCTGCAGTCTGGTCTATTGCAAAATAAACGTAAATTTTGTATGTCCATAGTAAAAGAAGGTTCTCATGACAGCTGTGTTATTTCTCAGCGTTTTAAACATTATTTTCATAGAGAATTGGTGGTTGGTGTGAGAATTGTTTTCTTGAACCTTTGGGGGATATATCAGTAGTCAGTTAGAATAACGACTCGAGTATTTCTCTACTTTATCTGCACTGCTTCAAATAGCTGTTATCAGAATTGACAAACGTTCGATTTACCAATCTACTTATCTTTTTTTGGCATATGCTGTTTCATCATCTTGTCGAGGAGTTAGTGATAAAGTGAGGTAAGAGAAAAAGAAACTGAGATAAAATGGCATGCATTGAAAGTATCATTTATAGTATTGTTACGGTGTCGCAACCCCTCGGCGTCGGTGGCATCGCAGAAAGGCAGTCAGTGGGGGCTGGGTACTCAACAAGTCACCAAAAACGAATATTACGTGAATTTTTGAAATTTCGGAAATTAAATTGGTGAAAATCCATGAAATATGTTTTCAATCAATCCTTGACTACTCTTAAAGCCGTTGAGATATCGAGGTGATTCTTGCTTCAAAATTAAGCATAAGCATGGCCGTCAGTATGTGGAGGGCGCAGAGGACATGTCCCGTTCCCTCCGCCAATAATTAAAGAGGAAGGGATCTTTCTCTGCAATATTTGAGATTACTGTGTATTACTGCTGAATACACACACATATATGTATATACACACACACACACACATATATATATATATATATATATATATATATATATATATATATATATATATATATATATATATATACATATACACACACATACATATTTGCAAGTTTTTCAAGCGTATTTCAGGTTAAGAATAGTTGTAACTATTCTTGAAGGTATATTATTTTTCGTAACGCACATTCTGGTTATGTTTGGTAATACAAGTTTTTAATTTGTTGAAAGCAAATATACCTACATTTTTCGAAGGCTGGACGCACAGATGATCACACGACGTGACGTAAGAGTTTTGCTTTGTTACGTCTGATGGTACTGGCCTAAGGGCCGGACTTACCATTCTCTGAGCTAATCGCCAGGTAGCTACCCTGAAGTTAAACTTATCTGGCTATTTACCTAAAGTCACGTCTTACCACTTGATTTATACCTCTGTGTAACTATCCAGAGGTTAGCTAAAAATGTAGTTAGGTTGCACAGACTGTGTAGTTGTGTCGTGGCTGTTGATTAGTCTTTCGGATATGTGAATATTTATTTTCTGGATGTTACGTGTACGGCCGACGGCCTCACAGAAATAAATAATAACACTCAGGCACTAAGTTTAATATTTGAGGTGAGGCTTACAATTAGGCTATTTATTTCGCCTTTTACGAGTGTTTTGTGAATTGTGTTAAAACCTAAATATAATTTCGAAATTACATAGCTAAATATCTTAAGTGTTAGCGTAAATAAATAGTGAAAACGTTTCGCTAGTACCTGTTTCAGTAAATGTCGAGAACATTGCAAAATAATCATTCTTCTACTTTTCTTGTTTATAATATTATTAGTAATACAATAAACACCGACACCGACAACGTGCAATTGGACAACGACCAGGTGTCAAGCTGTAATGTTCTACTTAATCAACTACCTGTCCCCTCCTAAACTTTCCAACCCCTTTCACCGTCACCAACTGCTCCGAAAGTAAATTATACTCCACTCTGACACCGAATGCCTGCCCCACTATTTTCTGCTCATCACTGGATCTAATTGATGTAATTCCATCATCCTCTATACTATTTACAGGAAGATTAACTTACTCCAGTCTGTTTCTCCATTCGCCCCTTTGTACATCTTGTAAAATTTTCTACTCTTCTCTTTTCCTTCAATGAGTTTTACCACAAATCTTCAGTATCACAGGAAAGTAGGTGGGTTGATAGAAGACAAGGGGTTGGTAGGGTGGATAGAATATTTCTTGAAGGGAAGGGCACAGAGAGTGAATGTAGGAAATACTGTATTGGATGAGGGTAAAAATTCCTCTGTGGTGCCACAGGGAAGCACGTTAGGTGCTATATTGTTCACCATAATAGTTAATGATGTAGGGTAGAAATTATCAGCAGAATAGGAATATATGCTCTTTTCAGTAGAGGAATGGGAGAGTAAGTTGCAAGAAGATATTGTGTGGATAAGTTTACGGAAGGTTTAGAACAAAAAGAGGATAAACGCGAATAAAACTGAAGTTGTATGGTTTACGAGGAACATGTTCGAGAGCAGAGAAGTCTGTAGATAGTTACGGCAGGAAATAGGTATAGCATTAGAGTATAAGTACCTTAGAGTGATGTTACACGAAAACCTTGGATGGAGGAGTCAATTTCAGAAAGTGGTCTCGAAGGGTAGGAAAGTTGTGTTGAGCAGGATGTTGAGGGGAACCAGCTTTGAGGTGAGGGAGAAGGCCTACAACACAATGGTCTGGCCTGCTCTTTAGTATGCTGCAGCAGAGAGGGACCCGCACATTGAACTGCAGGTAAATGAACTAGAGAAGTTACAAATATAGGTGGTCAGATGGGCTAATGATTTAATGGAAAAGTCAGAGGCAAGCTGTAGAGGATTAAGGTTAATTTCAGGCCATCAGTTATAATGTGGGACATGGGCTGTAAAACACTGAAGGACAAGAGAAGGGTGGAGGGACTTGTAAGGATAGTAATGGATGAAGAAGGATGGAATGCATAGGGTGACATCAGGATGAGGGTACACATACGAAGCAGATGAATCAACAGTAGGAAGACAAAGTGAGTTTGGTGGAGGATGGAGAGGGCGTTACAGTTTATATTGGTTAGGACGGTTAAGGAGTGGAACTTGTTGCAGGAGATAGTGGTGTCATTGAAGGGGCAGGACAGTTTAGAAGGGCAGTGGAAAGGATGGCATAAGAGGGTTGGCCAGTAGCTCTCTTGCAAATATATTATTATTATTACTTTAAACTCACCAGCCTGCCCATACCTACTCCAATTACCCTTCAAACACATTGGGACCGCCTTTGCACTATTTCCAGCTCCCACATCTCCAATTCCATGTACGGATCACAGTCTGCTGCCGCATACTCTTAACACTGGCTGTATGTACCATTGTGATATATGCCTATTCTTTCACTGCACTACTAACTCCCTTCAGTACTCTTTCCAGCATACCTAGAGCCCTTCTCCATTTTGACACCACTCTCTCTGCCTGCCTTCTCAACTCTGTCACTTTTCATCATTATGCCTACGTACTTATATTCTGAAGCTTATTCCTGCCCTTCCCATATGTATATGTCCATACTCCAAAACTTCTTCCTCGTAAACCTAACGATCTTAGTCTTTCTCACATATATTTTCATTTTGTTCACTTTCGTTCACAATTGTATCCTATCAATGTCATCCTACAACATTTTCCCTGTAGCAATCTCTGCATATGTAACACAGTAAACAATCTGATTTTGCTACTTACGCATACACCCATGTAATTTGCCATTATTATAAACAGCCAGGGCCCCAGTGCACTTCTCTGTAGCATACTGGGCGTAATCTCTCCCTCTTGCGATAAGGAGTCTCCCACTTTTACCCTCTGTCTCCACCCCTTGAGAAAGTTACCAATCTATCTATAACTCTGTCTACCAGCAATTTATCAACTTTCAGCACTAACATCCCATGTGGTACCTTATCGAATGCTGCCTAGAAAGCAGAGAAGCAGATATCCACCTGCTTCCCCTCAGCAACTGCCTGTACCGAGTCCTTTATAAGCCCAGCCAGTTGTGTCTCGCATGAATATCCTTTTATAAATCCACATTGATAATCCTGCAACTAGTTCTTCTCGCTCTTAACCGGCACTACATACTGGACCACCAGTCTCTCCAATACCTTCCCAGTATTTGATGTAAGATTCACTGGTTTGTAGTTGCCTGGCCTCCCCCTAACCACCCACTGCTTGAATATTGGGACTACTGCTGCTTCATTCCAATCCTGTGGCAACTTCCCCTCCTCCAGAGATATGTGAACTATTACTTCTAAATATCTGAACAACTAACACTTACCATACACAAAGAGCACTATCTAGTACTGACCCCTCCCCCTTTTCGTTTCATCTAGTAGGTTTCTCTACTGCCTGCACCAGCCTCTGTTCACTAACTGCGCTGTCATTCCCTGCATCATGTTACCCATAAATCTACTCAATCCACTGTACACCTGGCATATTCAGGTCCCCTGCCTGCCCATCACCAAGTCCATCGATCCTGTCCTTCCTCAATTGTTTCCCACCCTTGTCCTGGTATTGTGTATGCTCCATTACTGTGATA
>PNEQ01074367.1:0-41953 GCA_003012365.1 Medauroidea extradentata
CGATTCCACATAAGGAGATAGAGTGGGGGTGGAGCTGGAATGACAGAGCATGAGAATGTTACAGAACTTGGTCGATTCCACACAGATAGAGTGGAGGTGGAGCAGGAATGACAGTGCATGAGAATGTTACAGAACTTGGTCGATTCCACATAGATAGAGTAAGGGTGGAGCTGGAATGACAGAGCATGAGAAAGTTATAGGCCATGGTCGATTCCTCATAGACAGAGTGGGGTGGAGCTGGAATGACAGAGAATGGGAAAGTTGAGCAGGGGGATTGGAATGGGGAGCCATGGAATGACAGAGTAGGAAATTAAGTGATGTCATCAAAGGCAGGTGATGCAATCCAAGATGGCGACCGGAAGTAATGTAATCCAAGATGGCGGCCGGGTGACGTCATCCAAGATGGCGGCCGGGTGACGTCATCCAAGATGGCAGCCGGGTGACGTCATCCGGCGGCCGCGGCTCCGAGCTCCGCAACCCCCACCCCCCTGTCCCCGGAGCTCCATTTTACATCTACTTACAAGACTTGAACTGTGATTTAAAGACAGATTCCGTAACGGACGTCCTGAGTTTACAATATATGGCACAATTAGCTATAATATTATTGGTACAAGTGTATTTCACACGTCTTCTTTTCTTCCCAAGTTATATTTATTTCCTTGCGTGTACAGTGTCTAGACCAACTGCCATATTGAAAGGAAACAATTTATGCTACCATAAAATGTCAGTGACGTTTTAGAACTGAATCAAGCGTTACACATGGCTAATCATAAATACAGGATGTTCGGAAATTCATATTATAAACTTCTAGGGCTAGTAGAGGGGACTGACTGAGTAGACAATATTTCGAATAGGAAGCCATGTCCTGAAATGTTCCGTTTTCGTGCTACAGCCATTAAAATGTGTCGGATGTTCCGGTGTTATTTTGCTACCGGATAGGCAGTATGACGTCAGAAGAGCACCATGTAAAATGAGGTATGACGTAAGGTACTGAATTAAGTGACGTTTGACTCATTACAGAAGGAAGTCTAATTTATTTAGTAACAATACCAACTTAGCAAAAAATCTTTCGTTTATCACACTAACACTTGTGTCAACAGTGGGAAAACCACATTTCTGTCTGTCTTCTGCACTGGATGTGTCCCATACGAAACTGTTCACTACAACAGATGTTCGATGTGTAAAGACCCCTGTTTTCCACGAAAATAATTTGCCTCACTTTGTTTCGGTGCCTCACGTGCACATCTGCAGTTCTTATTCGTCGTCAGTGATTGGATATTTTATCTCTCACGAGCCTTGGGAATCTACCGGCAAATCAAAGACGTGTAGTGTTGCAGGAACGTTATTGTAATTGGTTCAGTCTAATGAGATACGTCTCTTCGCACAGACACACTGCCAATAACTGTGAAGCAGAATTGAAGATGTGCACGTAAGCCACTGAAACAAACTGTGACAAAATTCTTTTCGCAAAAAACAAGGGTTCCTATCGATGTGACGTTGCACACGTTGTACTAACACATTGTAATGGCTGTTAGCATGGAAACGATACGTTTCCGGGCATGGCTTCCGGTTCAAAATATTGTCTACTCAGACCCCTCTACTAGCCCTAGAAGTTAGTAATATGAATTTCCGAACATCTTGTATGTTATTTGACATTTTATTGTCACTGCGAATAAACTATTCGTAGTAGGTCTACGTGAAGATGCTGCTTCTGACAGTTATGCTTATTAGGCCGATACGTTTGCATCAGCTCGTAGTTGTCAGGGTTTTCTATGCTACGATCGTAACTTCATCTCCACTTACTTATGCAGCCAACTGATGTATGACTTTACAAACAAAATATATTTAATTCAGTACCTGAAGTAACGTTCAGCAGCTATAAAAAAACTACACCTGTTAGTTGAAGGACGAGTGTTTTACTATATGCATCTATTATGAATATACCGCAGACACCACGAAGGTACTCGTTACTTTCAGATAACAGAGTTTTTTTTCTGTTAGGTCTGGTGACAGGCCAAAACAAACTTTATGATTGGACGTAGATATACCCACACCGCAAGCCAAATAGGCGGTGTCCGGAGGTAGTACTCTGGAAAGATTTAGACTTTAAGGTGCAAAATTGTATTATCCCAAACCAAATATTGTAATATTACACTGCTTTAAGGAAAACGTAATATTTTTTAAGAATAAATTATTCTTTAAAAGTGAAAACATTTACGCTGATATAAAAAATTAACGTAAATAAATTTTTAAGTATCAACACGTTTGTAGTGATATAAAAATATGTAGTCCATTTTTTTGTATCTGCTTCCCCATGTCTTTATAATTGTGTTGGTTCTTGAAACACGTACTTTAATTTTAATGAATTTAATTAATCGACATTTATCGATGTGTTGACAAGGTCACGCCAATCAATGTTTGTTAAGCTTTATTGTGCTAACAAATGATTACAGCCAGTAGCAACAACAACCATCGTTAGCTTATGATGATTGCTAATCAACGAGAAAATACAGCAGCTGAACGGCCTTTCGTAAGCGGATGAAGAAACAGAATTTTAATCATAGCAGACTAGTACACTATTTTTTTGCTTTTTAAAACCTTTCATCCACGACTGAGCATCTAAAAATAGTGGGCGTGAAGGCCTGCCGATTATTTCTGGTTGCCATGAAATTCACAGCCATGGCCAAGGTTGGACTGAAGGTCAACTCTTTAATAAATCGATTTGTGTCAATGCTCGCAATTAAAATTTAAAAAATAATAAGAAAACAAGAAGTTACCTGCATAACTGATAAGCCTACGTTCCTGAAAGTGGGTGCAAATTAACCCTGAAAGTTAAAATCGTTTACGTAATCTAGGAATATTAAATCATAAAATTTATTAAGTCGTATGATACACAAAATATACTAAAGATACGTGAGCTTGCTAGGTAATACGCGAGTAACCAGTTTAATAAACTGGGGAAAATTTTTTCTGAGATATATTTCAAACATAAAGATAAAAAAATACGTGCCGTTTTAAAAATATTTCAGAACGATGAACGAAATATTCAAAAGTAAATTCAGTTATGTAATACTGTGCTAAAAATATAAACATGGCCATCATTTCGAAAATATGAAGACAGAATGAACAAATTACACAAAAGTAAAAGTCAGCTTTGTGTGCAGTATATGTGTAAAGGTGCTGATGACATTCTGAAAAATATTTCCTAGGATGTGGTACAGGCCTACTATGCTAAAAATTAAAAATAGCCACTATTTCGAAAATATGAACGAAATGTACAATATTTAAGTCAGCTTTGTATGTAGTATATGTGTGCCAAGTTTGATAAAATTCTCAAAAACATATCCTAAGAAATGTAATATTATGCTGAAAATATTAAAATGACCGCCATTTTAAAAATATGCACACGGGATGAACGAAATACACAAAAGTAAAGTCAGCTTTGTATGTAGTATATGTATACTAAGTTTGATGAAATTCTTATGTACGGTTCCTTAGATATCTAGCTGTATCGAAAAAATTTAAAATGGCAGCCATTTTGAAAGTATGAACATGGCGTAAACGAAGTATGCAAAAGTCTAGTCATATTATAAAGTACTGTATGTGTACAAAGTTTGATGACATTCGGTCCGCTGGTTCAAAAGTTTTTAGAGAGGGTGGGAGGGGCACACACAATCATGCACACACACAGGCAGAAATATGATCTCATAAGCTTACTTTTGCCTTCGGAAAGTAGGCTAAAAAAAAAGATAATGCTGGTGAAGTAAACTTCGTGCTGTATGCGTATTTATGGCATACATAACTGACCATACTTATGCAGTTAAAATGTCCACCTGACCATGCATCTGAGCGGTGGAGATCGCGATAGTTTCAGTGGCTATAGTACGCACCTTATACTAAGGCGATATGGGTTCTATTCCCGGCAGGGCACGTCCGAGAATTTTCACATGTGGGAATCGTAGCGGACGATGCCACTGGTCGGTGGGTCTCGGGGATCTCCTGTTTCCCCCTCTCCTTCATTCCGGCGCCGCTCCATACATCACGCCACCCCTCACCAGCGTTAAAGACCTAGAGGTTAAGTACTGACCAAATCCTCTTTACTTCACTCTTCACCGCCGAGCGATGTGCAGAGGTTCGGTCGTTACTAGATTGTTCAGAAACTGTTCCCCGCGCACGAGTAATGTCTGCTTAGTTACTGCGTTCAAAGAAAGTTACATGAGTGTAAACTCATTTTATATTCACCACTAATCATTAAAGCATATTTATAGCGGTTAAAAATTGCGAAAATGTGTGTTGGTGCAGAATATTTCAAAAGGTATAGGTGTGTACAATGCATCTATAACTTTAATATTACGTCATAAAATTATAGGATGACCACTGAATGTCTCGTAGAGGCGAGTTGTCTAGAAGACAGCCCACCAGTTCACTGACCTGCGCGTAGAGGCTAGTGTGAGGCGTGATACGCATGTTGTGTCGTCCTTAAGAGGGAGTGTCAGACGATTTTTATTGTATTTTCTGTTTTTCAGCCATAACATTTATTCAAATTGAACTATCAAAATTTTCTCTTCAGCAAAGCATAGAATGTATTCTTGGTAAACTGTATGACGTAAATAATAATGATATCTTTCATTACTTTGTCATGCAAAATCATTGCAAGAGATTTACAGGTTAACTTTCAAGAATTGTCTTGCAATGATTCTGCATGAAAATTAATGAACGATTCTATTATTATTTATGTCAAGTAGTTTACCAAAAATATGTCCTATGCTTTGTCGAAGAGAAAATTTTGATAGTACAATTTGAACAAATGTTATGGCTCAAAAATTGAAAATATAGTAAAATTGTCTAACACTTCCCCTTAAGGGCGCCGCCTACCCGCGCGTGAGAGGCTCAAAAGCGACGGAGCAGTAAGGTCAACCTTGAAGCGCGCATCAAATGCCGCATCGACTCAACGAGCCTAGCGCTGAACTAGCGTGCAAGGTTCCCGTCGAACGGTTTTTACTAAGCGGTGACCATATAATTTTATTGGTGGAAAGTCTACAACTAAGTTCAGTGCAGGTCGCAATATGAGTTTCACATACTTCCGGTTAGTACATTTTGAAGTACGGCGTTCTGAATAGGCCGTATTTGGCCTTGTTGGAGGGCTTAGAAACTGTGTTTTTAATGAGCGTGGCGTCTTAACAATGAGGTTCCGACCTTGTCTGAAGTTTGTTTTCTTTTCGTACGTTGGCACAGTGGGCACACGTGGAATATTTTCGTAGATAAAACCTGTTTACGAACACACTGCAACGCATTTTAAGCGTGAGGTAGGCGGCCGCCTTAACTTGTGAGGATGATTGGCCACTCACTGAAGCAGCCGCCAATGTACTGTACATGTAGCTGAGGACATAGTGTACACAGGACTCGCAACGTTTCCTCTCTAGCCATCGTCTCTAGGCATCACAAGAAGGCCAATGACACCACATCCTGTGCACTCGCCTCCTACCAAGACTATCAAGGTTCGGTTCCTGGCGGGTCCGGTCCCCGGACATCCGCATGTGGAAACCATGCCGGATGATGCCGCTGGTCGGCGTGTTTTCTCGGGGATCTCCCGTTTCCCCTGCCCCTTCATTCATACTCACATCCTGCAACCCCTCACCAGCGCAGAAGACCTCGATGGTGAGTGCTTATCTAAATCCCTTCACTTCACCTAATATTGTGTTTAGGTATGTACAAGTCAAGGAAGACCAGTCTGTGCCCAAATCTACAACGCGAATTTTGCATGACTGTAGAGGCCACAGGAGCTTACTCAAATACTATAGATACCAATACCGGACACCTATATGCTAATAATAAAGACAAGTGTGAAAACATAACCTAGTGGCATGAGGTGGAACTACTGAATAAATTATAATATAATGCTATTACATTTCTGTTAACATAAATCTTCTCTTGTTATATGTTTTCTGTACTTACGTTTTTATTTATGCCACTTATTTTCGGGTGTAGCAACTAAAACTGGTTATTCTATTCGTTGAGGAAAGAAAAATTTTTTTCCTCATTGTAATGTTGGCAGTGTAAACCTTTAATTAATAAAACACAGTGTGCTATTATTTGTTGGCTCGAGGTGGAAACACAGTTATTGTTCTACTAGAATTGCACGAGCTGTCCAGTATTGGTTTGTAATGTATTTGGCTTGCACGTGTATATGCTGTGGTGAGCTTGTGAAGGTTGGCAGCATGAGCCGCAGAGACCCGGCAGAGGCAGCAGCAATGTGAGGGGCGTGGCCCCGGGAGGACGGGACGGCGCGGCGCTTCCAGGAAGTGGTGACCTTGACCTTGCGCCATCTCGCCAGTGACCTTGGTGGACGTTTATGCGGCCGGCAAATGCCAAAGTGCCGCGTCGCCGATACCGCCTTTATTGCACGGCCGTCCGTGGCATTTCCCGGCCACATGTACTGTACGTACGTCTGCGATGAGAGGAAGTGGAGCCGTGCCCCTCTCCTGAAGTGTAGTCTACTAAACTTACAACAATAGCAATAATGTTAATAATAACGTAATTGTATTTATTAGCTTTAAAGTGTCATCCAACAGTTACACAGCCAGTAACAGAGTGACACTAGCACAAAAAATAAACTACAGACGTAAGGACACGCACAACACACTAACAACACAATATTCACAGATAAATAAAAGACAGAAATACTAAGAGAAAAAAATTACTCACACATATAGGTCCAGACACGTCGCTTATTTGTCCAATAACATAAAATATCCATTGACATTTAAATCCAAGACTAGGATTTTTTTCCTTTCGAAGGGATCAAAATCACACATTTTTATATCATTAAATTCCTGGTACATGTATATACGAAATCATTATTATTAGACAATCCAAACTAAAAATATAAAAATTTCTACTAATACGGTTTGGCTTCTTAAAACCTGTATTATTTACTATAGTTTCACAGTAAAAGTAATAAAAGAAAATTATTAAAAAAAAAAAAGCACCGTTGACTATTCTACGAGTATGCCAGTTGGTAGTCTTAAAATCAGTAAGAGTAATTGTATAGCCTAATTAAAAGGGTAATACGTAATAATTATAATAATAATCTGTGGTAAGGATATCGCAAGGGTAGGCGTGTTTTGAGCAGTCGAGGACTAGAAGAGCGGAAGCTATAAGGACGACTCAGTACGCGCATCACGCCTCTACCTAGCCTCTAGACGCAAGTCACTGAATTGTAGTACAGTCTTCTAGCAGACATCTCACTTCTATGAGACATTCAGAGCTGACCCTATCATTTTATAATGTAATGTTGAAGATAAATGTGTATTGTACACGCCTATACCTACGCCTAGGTTTTCATACCTAAAAAAAGGATCAAAATAAAACACACATTTTAGGCCTCTAGAAAATATGCTTTAATGAGTTCTGGTGAACCTAAAATGGTTAACACGTGTGTAATGTTCTTTGAATGATGATCCTAAGCTGATATCACTTATGCCCTTTGACCAGTACTCTAATAATCTGGTAATGACTAAAGCTTTACACGCTGCTTGGCAGTCTGGCAGGCGGTCACCTTAAGGTGGCTGTAGAGACTGTGTGTGTGTGTGTGTGTTTGAGGCACAAAATTGATGGAGCGTTACGACTACCTGTGTAAAGTTCTCCGTATGTTTCTATGTTTGTTTTATAAAGAAAACTGGTGTTGTCACAGACTGTGCAGTCTGAAAGAGCAATATTTGGCCATTTTGAGAAGCTCGAAAATCAGGTTGTGCACCTTTAATTATTAAATTTACCGGAATAAATGTTGATGTATGAGATCTTTCTATAGTTAAGGCCTATACAAATGTAATGAGCGTCACGTAGTTTTTTTTTTATATAAATAATAATCTCACCTCACTGTAACACATTTCAAGAGCAGTTAGGGGACCCTTTTGAGGTCTTTTCAAACGATCAAATATTTACTCAATTTAATGTATAATTATAATACTTCATTCTTAGCCTTTAAGTGATTTGAATAAAGTAAATATTAAAATGACTTATAGGAAATTTATTGTACAATGTCCAACAAAATGTACCACATATTTGTATAAGTGTTGCTTTTAAAAATAACCTCTTACTCGCTCAAGACACTAAAATAACTGATGTAACCAAAACAAAAATTCTTAACAGTTTTATGTAATTTATTTTTACAAAATGTTGTCTGTTCATAATTTTAACATCTTCTCGTGTGACAATAACGATTTATAATGCTGTTATTTACATTAAGAATATGGTCGAAAAGCATTTATCATTGGTAGAAAATTTTAATCGGAGACAATACAGAACGTGTTATTTGAAGAATTTACGACTTTCAATAAATTTAAAGGCAGAATGATCGCCATTTGTGACTTCAATTTAAATAAATTAAAATGGAAGATAATAATAAGAAAACTGAACCATGTGTATAAGCATTTAACCTCTCCAGTTCCTCATTAAGGTTGTCCAAGTGACGAAAAATCATAAAATTATATAGCATAAAATAGTGTTAGTTTTGTAGACGTAAATTTTCCCCTTACAAAAAAAAATAAGCTCAGCCTGTTTTCTTATAGTGGCACTTCAAAGTAAAAATTTGCATGTTTTTAGTTCGTACACCTCTTGAAAACCAATCAACATAATGAAACAAAATAGTTCGCAGTGAAAGTACATGTCACGAGCTAGAGCTTTGCGTATATAAATATCCAATACGAAATATTTTAATTAGCAAAACGTTTCAAATTTCTGAAATTTTTAAAAAATGCAGAACATTGTTTGAATGGGTTTTGATATACGTAAAGTCCTAGCCAGTGACATGTACTTTCACTGTGAATTATATCGTTTCTTTATGTTGATTCGTTTTCGAGAGGTGTATGAACTATAAGCAAGCAAATGTTGATTTTGAAATGCCATTGTGGGAAAACTGACAGAGCTAAATTTTTTTATAAGAGGGTAACGTATTCCCAAGTAACATCTACATAACTAATGCTGTTTTATGCAAACATAAATGTATGATTCTTCCCCACTAGAACACCCTCAACTGTCATAGTTCACGTATTGTTTGGCTTATAAATAAGGAATAGAGATATTGACAGGACATTAGTTATTGTTTATTTCACTTGTTGGAATGCATGAGGGTGGATGTCTATTTACAACAAAAGGGGGCTTTTGAAACCGTAGTTACTCGGTTCTTTCAGCCAATTTGTATAGTTGCACCGTGCGTCCATGTAAATATAGCTGCATAAGTAATAAACGGAGTGCAAGGTTATATGGTACTCGAAATTTAGCACCTGAGGTACACATGAAAAAATATTTTTTTAATACAAATTCTTGAAAAAATCTCTTTAAAAGTGCTCGAATGACCGTGGACAGCCTATATCACTGTTGTGAAAATTTAAGGCTCAGACGTAAGATGACCACGTTTTAATTGTCGGCTATTTCCCGTTATAAAAAAACTTAAGACCTTTAGTTTGTAACAAGCAAAATAGGTAATTGTTAATATGTGCTGGCATGACAGTAATATTAAATACAGTCGTTGAAACGTAAGTTATCGTGAGCACGTGCATAATTTCAAAGTGATAGCTATCAATCCCAATTTGGAAGGGCGGGGGGGGGGGGGGGTAATAAGGAACGAAAATTCGTAATTTTACAATTATTCTGATGTACACTAGACAACGTAATTACCTGCAAATTAACTATTTTGGGATTTTCGTAGTATATGTGTAGTAATGTGTTGGCAGTTTTTGTAATCTTTCTCTGCTCATAAAATCTAAAAACTGTCATTGTCACAGAAACAGAATAGTTAACAGTGTAGTGTATATAACTTAGTTACTTCAGGAAACTTTTGCGTTTACAATTTTTTTTTATTTCAGGAGTACGCCAAAGTTTTAACAAATTTGACATTGTTCAAACAAAAAAATTGTTGTGTAATTACAGAAGAATCTTGGAGAAGCTCTGTGATTTTGCTATCACAGTAAATTATTACAGTCCCATTAGAATAAAATAGTGACTTTGACATGTTCTTACGTGTAAGCTATATGAAATAGCCTAAACTATATGAAATGTAAAATATTTAGGTTTGCGGGAGACAACAGTTCTTAAATGTCTAAATGGTGGCCGTCTGTCGAGGCCGCCGAGATGCGTGCAGAACTTCGTTACCAGATCGTGTGAAAACTGCTCATCGCACATGAGTGACGTCTGCTTCGGGAAAACATTTCAAGAACGTTACACGTGTATACATATTTAAAGTTCATGACTAAGCATATTTTCCAGCGGTAGAAAATGGCGAAAATTTGAAGTCATTTCTTATTACACGTCTTGGTGCAGAACAGTTGCCACGTTTCCATGTCGGATTCAAATTGATCTGAAATCACTTTCGGGATTGATAATGGTCATGTAAACGGGATCCAAATCGATTTGAGTCTCAAGGTCGTTCCAGCTAAAATTGGGATCGAATCGGATTGAGTTCGATTTGAAATGACATGTAAACACAGATAGTACTGAAAGTGTATCGGGATGAAATTCACACACTCTGTCGGCTCCTGTTTACAAATAATAGTCCTAATAATGTCGCATGTACCGGTAAACAGACATATTTGGACAACAGAAGACGTGTTGACGCTTATTGAAATATTCAAGGAAAAAGAAATTCGTCGTCTGTTGATGGTAAATGGACGAAAAATGCTGTTTCTCTTACACGCTCCATTCGTTCATGCTCCTATTTTTGCATTAAATTAGCGAGCATTAATTGCCAAACTACTACGACTATCAGTAATATTTTTTGTCCATTGTAGCGTGTAGATTATTTGTCTGATATTTTCTCCAACATAAACAGAAAATACGTGTTTACTATTAATTTATGACATTACTACCAACTCACTTGCTGCAATGAAATATTTACCACCACGCATTTCAACTAGCAGATCCAAATCGATTTCAGTTCGAATTTACATGTTGCATGTAAACGGGTATCGACTCAATACTGATTCGATTCTCGATTCGATGTCAATCCCTCATGGAAACGTAGTGATTATAAAATGTATAGGAGAGTATTTACACATTTGCCTTTAATAAGGCAGTGCCACTACTGAAAGTCTCGTACAGGCTAGTTGTATAGAGGCTAGGGTGAGGCGTGACGTGCGCGCTTACCACTTCCACAAATCAAAGCATCGAACACGGGAAATACGTTACGTTTACTCAGTCGACTGCCGCGTACCCGCGCGTGAGAGGCTCAAAAGCGACGGAGCAGTAAGGTCGACCTTGAAGCGCGCACCAAATGCCGCGTCGCCTCAACGAGCCTAGCGCTGAACTAACGTGCAAGATTCCCGCTGAACGGTTTTTACTATGGGACATTAAGCAGTAACCATATCATTTTATTGTTGGAAAGTCTGCAACTAAGCTCAGTGCAGGTCGCAATCTGGTTTTCACGTTTATCCGGTTAGTACATTTTGTAGTATGGAAGTATGAAAAGGGCGTATTTAGCCATGTTGGAGGGCTTGGCAACATTATTTGTAATGAGCGTGGCATCTTAACAATAAGGTTCCGACCTTGTCTGACGTTTGTTTTCTTTTCGTACGTTGGCACAACGGGCACACGTGGACTATTTTCGTAGTAAAACCCTGTTTACGTACACTCTGAAACGGATTTGAAGCGTGGGATAGACGGTCACCTTAAGGCAAGGCTCTTTTGTTTCTACGGTTTTAGCGATAATATATTTTTTAAGCTTAAACGAGAACAGATCTCAAATATCTGTCTTACAGTTTTCTTTAAATGACTTTTGACGTTATAGTTTTTTTTTTTTTCAAGACAATAAATTACACGCTTTAAAATTAAAATGCCAAACAACCAGAATTTTGTTTTTTACAGAATTACCAAAACCATAGTACTTACTGCCTTGAAAAAATTAGCCAACATTGAGTTGACCGTCGAAAAGAAAACTACCAGATAGATTTTTGACATCTGCTCCTGTTTTGACGTAAAAGCTAATATTGCTAAATAAAGTAGAAACAGATTATCATAGCACTTGACCGTAGGCATCTACCATTGGCCCACAATGGCCTGGTCGGCCGCGGAGAAGGTTTCCACAGCAGAGTGGCCAATCATCTATAAAACTGTCGCGAACGTAAATGACAACATATAAAGGCTCGTGGACAATTGTATCACAAATTGTGCTCTGGTATGTAGAATATGCCATTTTCATTTATTATTATTGTAATTTCCTAACCTAACAAAACCGACCTTTGAATCAGAGCATGGCATTTTAACATTTCAATCTAATCTAAACTAGTTTAAACTAACCTCAACTAACCGTTGCAAAGGAAAAATGAAAAGCCCCCCTCTTGTTCACGTGCATGCGTGGGAGAAAAATGAGACGTAGTTGCATTTCTCCGGCTAGACTATTTTTACGTGACTCTGGTCGCAAGACGATGTAACAGAATATTTAGGAATACAGAGGTGAAATAGCCGGTAGGACGGCGAAATCAGTCACACTCGCCAACAACATGGCGTAAACGTCTACGGCCAATCAGGGTAAGGTGGCTTCCTTGCTAGCCGGCAGCCAGGCCAATAGGAAACCTGCAGTAACTTGCAGGAACCAATCAGACACGGGACTGGTATCAACAGCCTCGGGCAGCCAATAAGCGGCGAAGTTCACACGTGTCAAATAAGCCGTTACGTCATTACACTTGTTTATTTTTGTTTATTCTGTGGCGATATTGATGGCTGTGGCGGCTCTAGAGGCGGACAAGTGACTGAACTAACGAGTGTCATTGTCTTGACCGCAATCATCATACTCCCTCCCCCCTCAAACTGCCGCGTAGTCTCAGAGAAGACAAGGTCAAGACGGGGTCTTTCATCATGTCCGCCTTCGCCTCCTACACAGAGATTAGAGAAACATACAGATGGTGCGTAACGTACGTCTCAGGACGAGGGGTCTGAAGCCTTGAGACGGAAGGGGCAGGAGCCCATCCGCCATATTGGTACCTGAAATATGTTGTTTGTTACCATAGCAACGTATATAATGCGGCTGTGTTTTGTGCCAACCATAACCTCACTTCTCAATACACATACAGGAACAGCTGACTGCAATCCGCCATATTGCAACCTGAATAAACGAAGTGAGTTTGGCTTCAGTATCGGCTGCTAATGTTTCATCTGTACTACTCTCTAATCTCTGCTCCTACACGAGCTTCCAATGCCTTGTCTTTACGACACCATTCCGCGAGTGGAGAGATTTTGGTCAGCTCTCAGCATCTATGCCTTTAGCCCTGGGGAGGGGTGACATGATATATAGAGCAACGCCAGATTGATGGGAAGGGGGGAACGGGAGATCTCCGAGAAAACCCGCCGACCAACGGCATCGCCCGGCACGATTCCCACATGCGAAAATCCGGGGACCGACCACGCCGGGAATCGAACCCATGCTTTGTATAGTTTTCTTCTCTCTGGGGTAGATAACTCAAAAGTTTTCTTGGAAGAAAGCTTTGAAAAAATTCATAGCTAAGAACATTCACACGATGCACAATTCTATGTAGGCATTTTGCAATACATTGCACCTGTTTGTTCGCAAAAAAAAAATATATATTTTGCTTCATTTGAACCCATTTTCATTACAAAATTGGTAATAACTATGGTACAAAAATCTGGAAAACTATGAGGTATATGGTACTAAAAAATTAGCGCAAATTGTGATATATTTGTGACAAAAAGTGTAATAATTAATTCTTTGATACGATTTTTTTTGTAAAACCACCGAACGTGTCCATAGTGTATTTGCGTACTGACTTATTTGAAAGTGTGGATTTATCGGCCTGTCGACGACAATTTCTAGATCCTCAACGAATGAACTTAACGTGTTACATGCAATAAAAAATATACAAGCAAACGTTAACACGTTAACTTAACGGCATTAGAAACTACAAACGCTTGAGTGAAAGAGAAATAACCGAAGTAACTATTTTTAATGCCGGTATAGTACACAAGGGATCCGGCAGCATTAGCGTCATCTGTAGCCTATTTAGTTATAGCCAATGAAATAATGACGAAAGATATGAGCAGAAGTTTCCACTAGTCCGATGATTTAACAGCACTGCAAAGTGGTGATAATTCGTCATATTTTTTAAAATCTACTCGGCTGTTTTGTACTGCTCTAAAAAGAGCTATTTCGCACAATGTTGGATATTAAAATTCCTGCTGTTAAACTGAACCGAAAAAAAAAAAAAAAAAAAAAAAAAAACATGAAATGATGGAATTACAGTAGACGCGTCGCAATGGGTGCGAAGCGAATAAAATAACTTGTCAGCAAATCAGTCTTGAGATTTCTACGTCAGCACGACAAAAATTGCGGACGCAACGCCATTCCCGGCGTCGTGGGCGCGACAAAGCAGAAAGCGAATTTTAATTTTGTACCCAAATGTTGGAGAAACTGGAAAGTTTTTAGTAAACGGAGTTATAATTATTTTACAACAGATTTTATTTTGTAATGTAAGGAGAAACTTACTTAATCTTTTTATGGAAACGTGTAATTGTGACTGTATTTTCACTCATGGAATGCCTGTGGTTGTATAAATTATATTAAAAATAAAGTTAAAAATAATAAAATAATTTAAACATCAGTGGCAGTCGTACACGAGGTTAGAATGTAGCAGCAAGGAACTATTTACGTGCTAGCTGTACACGGTAAAGGGGCATTTATTGTCGTTCACGTCGCGCAGTTGTGGTTGCAGCATAATTAGTGTGTGAAGAGTAAAACTGGCAACATTGTAGCATGCGAGCTTCGACCTTGCGGCTCGTCGGGCCGGCGTCCTTGGGCGGCGTCCAGCAGCTATTCCGTTGCAGCAGTAGAAGTCGCGTGGCTGGTGTCGGGGTGACCCACCTTCGCCCGGGGACCCCGGCAGTGCGGCGCAGTTCAAGTTCAAGGTCACCTTCCCCTCCGCCCGCAGCAAGCCCGCGCGCTATCAGCGTTATCACCGTCCTACTTCCCCTCCCCCTGTAATAACTCCCTTTACTCCCCTTTGACAATGCATGCACCGCGACACACTTTCTCGCTGCGCATGGCGACACCAGCAAACATTCACATAGGCTGTTCACGCTCAAGTCAGCACTTTGGAAGACTGTCGTTAAAAGAATAATTAATAATAATAACGTGAGGTGAGAGGATTTTACGATCCTCTAACAACTAGGTCTTAAGGGTGTTCAAGTGCGATAAAAGCATAATTTTATATCTTTATGAAATATTGTTAGTTTTGTAGACGATCCTTGTGAGTACAGTTTCCTCTTTCAAAACAATTTTAGCTTTCACAGTTTTCTCATAAAGGTGCGTCAAAATCAAAATTTGCTTGTTCTGCTGCCATGCAAATAGTGAAAACCAACTGACCTACTTGAATAAAATAATTCACTGTGATATTACATCTCATGAGCTATGCAATAAAGTATTTAAATGGCCATAACGTAATATTTTGAATTTTTTTAAAAAATCGCAAAAGTACAGGAAAAAGTTGAGAATTCAGAAATTTTTTTTAAAAACACAAAAATAATTAACGGGATTTTTTAAAATGTTTTATTACGTAGCCCGTGGCGTGGTATTTCACCGTGAATTATTTAATTTATGTAAGTCAATTGGTTTTTACTATTTGCACGACAGCATAAAATGTAAATTTTTACTTTGACTCGCCGTTATGAGAAAACTATACGAGTTAAAATTGTTACGTAAGAGGAAACTGCGCTCACAAGTATAGTCTACAAAACTAACACTGTTTCATATAAACATAAAATATCATCGCACTTGAACACAGCCAGTCTGCGTTTGTGGAATGAGGCAGGAGCGGTACGGTTGCCGTTGACAGACGTATAGACTGCACCATATAAGTTGGCGGCTGGCGAGTGGGGAATGTCGAAGAGAGGATTAGGCATTCTCCATTCATTACCACTACCGTTTTCTATTTGAATGCCTTATATACTTTGGGTCAATGTTTTCATTCCGATGTATGCTGTGTCTTGACTTAGAGCTCGGATTCATGGAATGAGCTCCACCTTTCCTAAAGCTGCCAATCGCCAACTAAAGTGGCGCGCACTGTATGTAATACATTAACGCCTCTCCGTGCAAGTCACTCAGCTGGCGTGCAGTGCTTTACTTTTAACCTTTTTACTATGGGACTTTAAAGCGATGACCACGTTATTTTATTTGTGTGCAGCATACTTCAAAGTCAAACGCTTGTTTCTGTAGTTTTTTTTCTAAGCAGGTTGTTGTTTTTCCAGATACGGCAGTCTGTAAAGGCCACTTATTGCCATTTTGAGGAGCCAGAAAATGACGTTTCTAGTAACCATGCTGAAAATTTAAAACTATAGTGTCATAGTTTGAAGTGTGTGTTCCTTTCTTAGATATACAAATATAATGCGTGTCAAATAGTTTCGTCAACGTAAGAAAGACGTATACTTGGAGCAACAGCTGGGCGTTTTCTTGTCTGAGAAGACACACTGAGACATTGACAGGCGGGGAGTATCTGTGTATATATATATAAGAGAAACAGGCACAGAAAATACGAAAATACGGTTCGCTTTTAGTCGGTTTTCTCACAAAAAAGTTTCTAAAAATGGTTTTAATACTGATATGCGTTCATAAAAAATGCATCTCAGTTACTATATTCATATTATTTGTTTAATTGAAGAATATTTATTATTAGATATCATATAGATATTATATATATATATATATATATATATATATATATATATATATATATATGCAGATTGCGTTATATTGAAATATTTCGCTGGAATCCAAATTTTTATAATCGTATTAATATTCCAGTATCAAAACTTATAGTAACAGAAATAAGACTTTTGATTTTGCTTCAAAAAGGTTTTTCTGTCGTAGATATTTTGTATTATGCTTTGAGAAATTAGAATAAACAAATCATCATGAATTGGTGCTAATATATTAACTAGGGACGCTGTAAGAGTTGATGTGGGTGAAGGGAGACACAACATACATGCCCGGGGCGGGATTAGAACCCACGACCTCTCACATAGTAGACTGGTGCTTAACCGACTGCGCAACAGGGCGGCATTATAAAACACTTTTTTACAATTATTTATTAATTATATTTATTTGTTAGCTTTACGGGCCCTCGAACAGGTGCAGCTCGTGGATTTAGACATAGGTAGGGCTGCATACGTGGAAGTACACTTATCCCCCAATAAAAAGAGAGAGATCCGGGGGTTTCAAGATGCAAAGTGACGTTATATTAGCAGTTCTCGTGTCTAAACATTGAATATACTTTTGGTAGATTTATTAATATTATTTTAAAAGAAACATTCTATTAAGGGGTTTCCCTAGTCCCTAGTAGAGGAAATCAAGTAACGTTTCAATCAGTTACTGCTATTCCATTTTCTCAAACAATTTAAATATTTTCAAGGTATTAATTTGTTAGACCAAAATTCACAAAGTCGGCGAACATAATTTAAACAAATTTAACATGTCTTCGGAATACTGTAATTTTTTTTAGAACAAAATTCACAACATCCACAAACATAATTTTAACAAATGAAACATACCTTTGTATTACTGTGTTGAGCACACCTATAATTACCAAATGCCAGACACCCCCGCCCCCCTTCTTTAAGGGTTCGCTCACTGCGCATGCGCCAGCAAGGTCAGACGGGCTGCTAATTCAGACCGCCCGAGGAAGGAAACGCGCACTCAAGTAAATCTTTCAAACTTCCTCGCATTCCTCAGGCTTCGCGATTGGCTGACGGTTTTGGCGAGTAGGTAGTTCAAAAGATATCATTATAAATAATCTTTTAACACCAGTTCTGAAGATGAAAATAATTTACTGTAATTCACAAATAATCAGTGAGGGCTGCAGCCCAATATCACAAACCGCCACTGGTCTCGAACAGCACAAGGCCTTGATAGACGATCACGAGGTAAGGGGGAAGGAGTCAGCCAGGGACTTTAGGGAACCATATCAGCATTCGACTGGAGTATTTCAGAAAACCCAGAATAACCTAGCGGGAACCGGGGTTCGAACCCGGGTCCTTCCGAATGCAAGTTGGGGATTTTTACCACTGCTTCGCCTCACTCGGTTTCATTATATTGTTGTACTATTCTATTTGTAAGAGATGTTGATCTGTAGTTAAAATTGAAACAAACAAAAATTGTAATTCACTTCTCAGATCACTCCTTACAAAGATAACAATCTCGACAAGTCTGTATGCTTAAATCAAGTTTTCTGTGCAAGTTATTAAGTTTGAATCAAACTAACAGGTTTACACGTGGCAATCTTGCATTAAATTTGCCAGGACAAGCTTTTGTCAAGCTTAACTTTGCGAGAATCCATACTAATATTGTAAATATTGTTAATTCTGTATATTTTCACATATTCGTTTTCAGTAATTCGTCCTTGGTAGTGACAGTTTGCCGACTTGGAATCGTATTTAACATCCCGAAAACATCCGATTGATTCTATCCAATGACCCCTGAATTTAATAATCATACATAGTTAACACTAGACTGTGGTGAAAACACAACGATACCACTGTACTACGATTCATTTATATTGGAAAGTTATTTATTGTTGATGTGCTGAAATTCCCTACTTTGCAATCAACAGGAATATTTTGCTTAGTTTACATACCAATTTGTTAGTGTTTTCCTGAAACTAGCATACAAAATGATCTACCGTGGTAACGTGTTTGGTGATTTACAAATATACTCAAACCTAAAATTAAAACATTACCGAACACTCTCTATGGGCGTTTATAGCCTGTCTCATGAAAAAAAAGACTGCTGCGTCTAATTTACGGCAAATAACGTTTCGTTGCCACGAAAATTTTTTCCTTAAATATGATAAACTGCAAAGTAATTAGCCGCAAAGGTATTTACCTTCCGGTAAATAAATCTTGCCTAAGTCAAAGAAAATATTGGAAACTTAAATTTTTGTCATATTTTGATATAAAAAACATTTTTTTAAAATAATATACGTTTCATTGTAGCAAAGACTGCGGAGGGCTGTTTGTTTATTTATTAAGATGTTTGATTGGTTAAACGTTGAATAATTGGTTAACAGTTCTGGTTACTCAGGTACTGTAATAAAAAAGCTGGCAAGTCATTTTCCCGGGTAGCGCGTCGTTTTTGTCATCTCGTGACGTGTGCCAGAATATCGGCACGACTCTTAAGGGTGAAAGTTGCGTGCGCGGAGACCCCGATGACTACCTGCTATATTAACCGCCGCATCTCGCAATGTCTCTTCAAATAACACTTGCAGGTGTCTCGGCCTGACGTATCTCGTGACTCGGCGATATCTTACTTAATGGCGTCCCGACGCCCAAAACAACGACGACGATGATGACACTCCGGCACACAAAACTCTGCGGCTCGACGAAATCTTAATATCCTAATATAACGGTGTTTCGACGATGATGACACTCCGGCCCGCCGTCCTTCGCAGCTTTCTCGAGTCCCGATGCCTGACTCGCGTCCCAACGATAGCACCTTCGTGCGCCGTCATTCGCGGCCTAACGACGTCTGTCTATTACTCTAAGGAGTCTCAACGCCTAACTTCGACGCCCGGCGGCAGCGCCCCGGTGCGCTGTCTTTCGTGGCCCGACGACGTCTGTCCGTGAACCGTTACCGTTGCTTCACTTGGCTTCTCATGCGCGCCAAAAATCCCCGTCATTTGGCTATCAAGCTCCGGTTCGATTTGGACCAGTCAGAAGCCAGCTTCCGACCGATGGCCCCGCCCCTCGGGGACAACAGTTCCCTCCAGAGCCGTATTTATTAGACAAGTACTTCATTTATTTTGGCTATCTACATATAATTACTAAATAACTATATTACAATTAAGTCTTACAAACTGTTGACTGGCTCCCCTCCCTTCCTGTTCACAGTTAGGGGGTTGGTTTGCGCGTAGGTGGGGCGAGAGGCCCCGACATTTTACCCTGCACCTGCTCGTGTTCACAAAGACGCAATATATACAAATTCCTATTTTTTTATAAAACTTGATACGGTCACGATACCTTTATGAGAACTATTTTACCGTAATCCTGACGTAATAACGAGAATATAGAGTGGTTGCATGACATAGTTATGGATAAATGTGAGATTTATACCAGGTGAGTATCACTTATGACTAAAAAATAGAATTAATCGTGGTGGTGACCATATGGGTGCGTCGCAAGACCATACTTTGCTTAAACTTAAAGCTTGTGTTGAAAACCCCACAGCTATCTTCACCACATAGATTTAAAATTAATTATCTTAAAAATAACAAAATTTTTGCTACCATTACTGTAACTTTGAAACATAAATTTTCTTTGCTACAAAGTAACTTTGCAATAGCTCATATTTAAACAAACATTTTGCTGTTACAACAAAAGTGTTTTTGCTGTGAGATTGTGTAAGCTCAGCGAAAACCTGACTTAAGCTCGCAGAGTCTCACGAGTACTCTCGTTATGCAAGTAGAATTCTAGAGAAATGCAGAAGCAAGTTTTCTGCACTCTGAGTTAAGGCTTGCAGCAAGTATTATAAGCAAACTTGCTATTTATGTAGATACAAGCTTGCCAGAAGCTTGATTCAAAGTTGCAGCACGTCTGATAAGCTTGCTATGTAAGTACAATTAAAGCTTGACTCAAAGTTGCAATGGCAAGTTAAGTGAGCGAGTGAGATATTTCGGTCAGGGCTTAACAACGTGCTCTTTAGCGCTGGTGAGGGGTGGCATGATGTGATATATAGAGCAGCGTCAGAATGAAATGGCGGGGGAAACGGGAGATCCCCGAGAAAATGCGCAGACTAACGGCATCGTCCGGCACAATTTCCACATACGACTCCGCTGGGAATCGAACCCGGATCGCCTTGGTGGAAGGCGAGTGGTCGGAACATTCAACCACCGCGGCCTCACGAGGGAAGTTGAACTAGCAAGCCATCATCAAACCTTCGTCAAACTTGCCAAAGGCTAGTCTTATCTGGCCATTTAATAGCTAGGTTTGAAACAAACCTGCATCAAGAGTGTTAAATACGCTGTGTAGGTATTAGCTTCTGTCTACAACTGTATGTTTGCTATGTAGCAACCTTTGTGTGGGGTATGGAAATGTACGATGTCGAGTGGGCGACTGTGAAACCCAATATGGATGTTCAATTAATAAAGATGGAGACAGATTTTACAGGTGCAAAAATTTGAGGGATGTTATCACAAACATAGAAAAAAATATAAATATTATTTAAGTTTCGTAATTTATTTGTGGGCACAAGATATTAGCATCTTGGAAATTTTGTTAAAAAGACCCATATAAAACAATTAAATTCAGGTACAAGGTTATTACACAATTCCTTCAAACTCCAAACTCATATGAAAATTTCCAAAGTTACTCCAAACAAAAAGATATACATTAGTTATAATAATCACGCCCCTTGATATACAAAGACATTAATCATACCACAAATACATCAATGATAACAAACTCGCC
Organism: Medauroidea extradentata; assembly: GCA_003012365.1. Taxonomy (NCBI): domain Eukaryota; kingdom Metazoa; phylum Arthropoda; class Insecta; order Phasmatodea; family Phasmatidae; genus Medauroidea; species Medauroidea extradentata. Next base: position 21,457 of record PNEQ01074367.1, read on the forward strand.
CCTTTGGTATACGAACATTCCAAGATATTATTGTTTCCTCAAATGATTCAAACAATTTTCCAAAACTGTAATATGGACTTCTCACAATTATTTTTAGACCAACATGAACCATGACAATAATAATAAAATAATACCAAAAACGAAACTAACCATACCCATAGAATTTACTTTTAATCAATCAATCTCTAATCGGGCATAGTGACATTTACAGAAAAAAAAAATACTTAACTTAACATGCTACCCCTAGGGCAACCAGCACGCCGTCTCTGACCATTAGCTGCTGGCGCACCCCTATATATACTAGACACGCATCCCCTCCACTCAGTCTTTCGGAAACATCCAAAAAGCTAAACAATGGCAACACAGCATATCTTCAACTGTCGACGATAATCTTGGCAACGCCGCGGAGTGGTAGCAGATGCAAAATAGATGCGGCAACACCGCATCATTCTTCACAATCGATAGTAGACTTGGCAACACAGTGGCAACACTCCGGCATCCAACTTCGGTGACGAAAAGTCTTATCCAATTAGAAATTCCGGAACACCAGCGAACTCCTCGCAACATCATGGCTTGCAAGGAGAGACGGTGGCCAACAAACAGAAAACTATCGCATAACGTCATCGAGTCGAGTTGGCAGTTAGGCAGACGTTTCCTCGGCCCAGTCTATCTCTGAGTCCGGAATGCGTTGTTTCCTACAGACTGCGCCGCGAGTGTCCACATTAACCGTTGTCATATCGTCGTACCAGGTCTAAGCAGAACTGCACAAACGTGAAAGGTAAGTATTCATTTCATATAACAAGCCCTCGACATATCTCTGCTCAATAACAGACATTGTTATAATTTCGATGTAGAAATGAAACCAATATGCGTAAAAATAACAACATGACGGGAGACAAATGAGATGCAGGTCGACCATTGCGTCTCAACTGGAATACTCAATCGTCCATAAAATCTGAACTACTCACTCATCAAAATTCAATTAGATTTTTTTGCCGAGTAGATATTTTATCAGCAACCTTTATTTATATAGCAGCATGCGGTAGTAAGCTTCACTTTGAGTAAAAAATTAAAAAGTTTTTTTTTTTTAGAAAAATAATGGCTTGAAACCACAAAATCTATAAAAACTGAAAACTGTCAAATTTATAATTTTAATACTATATATATATACATAATATATATATATATATATATATATATATATATATATACATACATATATATATATATATAAGCCTCTATATTCGTATTTCAAAAATACTCGCATTTTCATTTGAAAATAATTTTAAGACCCGTAAACATCTCACGCAGAGATTTTCGGATAATTCAAATTACTTTTTTTTTTTCTTTCAGAAATACACACATATTTTATTTAGTTATAACTTTCATTACTTACAACATGACATTTAATTTCAGTGTAAGTTATTTCATTTCATTTAGTCCGTTGGTTTATATTGGCATGCTACCGTAACACGAAATTTTTGGCTTTCAATATGCCGTTATGTGTATACTACGCGTGATTCGTAGAATTAAATAGTATGGATTCCAACAGTCTTAAGCGGTAACTCTTGTTTCAGTTCTACTTCTCAGGTTGGAATTTCTCTAGACACAACAGTCTGATAAAAGCAGTTTTTAGCCACTTTAATAAACGCCAACGACATGTTTCTAATAAAGATATATTACGTTATCAGACCCAGGAGACCACACGCATCTAGAAGGACTCGCCTTGCTCCAGTTTAACCTTAAGCGTGCGTAGAGTTAATGATTTGGGGGTTGCAAAATATTTTCAAGAGGGCGCATCCTGGTGCGAAAAGCACTGTGATAACCCCAATCCCTCCTTACATGCCATAAATAAAATCCATTTTAGAACAGTCTCTTAGCAAAATTTAAATTGCCGGTGTGTCCAAAATCAATTAAAATCTATGCAATGATTTCTGTAGCAGGATTGTCCCCTAAATATGCCTATACTATCAACAAGCCTGGAGGGTGCAAATTAGGGGTGGCAACTGCAACCTCTTGTAACCCCCTTCTTCTAAGAACTACTGGTTTCCACCGTGACTCAGATTACGGCTACATTCCTGACAACAATTTGAAAACAACAGCACTGGACTGATGGCAATGAAGGTTTTTTCGGGAACTATCTGACACACAAGTATTCTTGATGTCACACACAAGAGCTTAATCCAACGAATGCTAGTTTCAGATGTTTGTTGGTAATGTAGACTATAAGTATTCCAATAAATTTCCCTACATCGAAATATGGCCAAAGATATATTATTGCGTACACCCGAGAGCACCTGCTTGCATACGAATCCTTGACATCATGACCACGACACAGAAATATACCTTTAAGACTAAGGACACCCCCTCCCCCTTTAATATTAATTAACTTAAAATTGCATTTGATTTAAATTTTCATTGTACACGTTAATTACATATATGTTACAGCCTTACCCAAAATTAATGGAATAGTTTGCCAAAGAAACCCACACCTTCCATGCATCAGAACCAGAGGTACAAACATTCAGTGTTTTGTCTCACATTTTTCATAATTCCCAATGTTTTCTATTGACTTCTATACACTTGCCAACATTACACGGCACCTGAAGGACAGAATTAGCCGTTTAATTTCCAGTACAGGACGTCATTAAGAGGCCTACGTACATGGCACATGAACGGTGTTAAAGTGTGCCACGTTTATTCTTCCCTGGACGAAAACACTCAACTTATCCCCTATATATCTATCTAAGAAAAGAACACACAGTTGACGCTACATTCAAAAAAATTTTTGTAAAATTGACAAGGATTTTCTTTGTACTTTTACAAATCCTTTTAAAAATACAAAGATTTTCTTTGTAAAATCATTAGTTTATGAAGTTACAAAGGTAAACTTTGTAATACTACAAATGAATTCTTTGTACCTATACCGACAGTTCCTGCACTTTAAATAATTTTGTAAAATATGACTAGGCACTTCGTGTTGTACAAACTTTTGTAAATGTTGAAAAATGTTCCGTGTACAATTATCAGTTTAAAATTGTAAAAGTATTTTGTTTGCAAAAAAAAATTTAAAAATGTGTAGCCTACAAAAATCGTAAGATCGCCGGAAACCAATTATGCAAAGGTTACAACCTTTGAAAAGTATATTTCTGGAATAAAGTGAATGTTTATATTAATTGCGTGTTTTGTAAGAAATAATTATTTCTGAACTGTACATTGAATGTATACAAATAAATAAATACTATATTCACAAGAGTCACAGTAGTCTAGTGGTAAAGTGCGTAGATTCTAAACGTGGGGAGAGTAATTCGAAACTCGGCACCTCCCATGATATATTTTTTATTCTCAAAATAATTTCATGGATACGTCCTTTATTCAAAAGTTATTTGATAGGCCTAAATAAGTTCAAAGTTATTTATGAAGTACAATGAACACTTAAATTTATTATTTTTCCTTATTGAATGTACAGCTACAAGGGAGGTCCTTGTAATTTTACAGACACACACTTTGAATTTTATTACTAGGACAACCACTGTAGTTTTACAAGGAATATCTTTGGCAACTGGGTTTCCAAGGATTTTCCTTGTAAAAGTACAAACTTTTTTTACAGTGTATTCTTCTAACGTCTTAATAACGCATCACGGCTATTATAAACATAGTTAAAGTGTTTCTCAAAATGGCAAAAATACCTCCCAGATACGGAAACCACAATGTTGGAAGCATGTGTTGGACTTAACAAACAACTTTCCGCAAATAAAATTACAGGGTCGTGGCTTAAAGTCCCATAGGAAGAAGAGTATTGTGAAAACACTGCACGCCAGTTTGACGAGAAGCGAACAGGAGCGAAGCTGCTACCGTCGAGCGTAGCAAGTTGAACCTTATTGTTCCCTGTCTCCGCGCATCAAACGACGACAAATACGTGGCCGTCTGCCCAGGCCGCAGAGCGGTGTGTGGCCGTCAGCAGATTACCTGAAAACTGCTCATAGCACATGAGCGATGTCCGCTTAGGAACATTTAAATAACGTTACATGTTTGTGTACCCATTTCAAAGTCCCTAATACTCATTCAAGCATATTTTCTAGCGGCCGAAAATGGGAGTTTTTTCTTCCCGCAGAATCTTTAAATAGGTGTAGATGTACACAATACACCTCTATCTTTAATAATAGACCATGAAATTGTAGGGTCACAATGAACGACTTGAAGTACACGCCCTCTGACGTCACACCGCAGAGGGAGAACTGTAGGAAACAAAGCTTGTTTACAAACATGCTGATTTGTTAGTTGGTGATGGCAGGAATAAAATATTTGTGCACTCATGGACTTGCATGCAAGTGTAAAGAAATATAAGTTTCTTTTCATGGTTGAGATACGCAAATGCACAGGATTAATGTTTACCTGAAAAAGCGACAAATGCCAACAAATGAGCAATTTTATTTACTTACATCTCATCTTGGACACGTTAAGCCAAACTAAGGTTAATTCTACTACAGGTTAGAAAGATCAATGTTTTAAGTTTGGCGCAGGAAAATTTCTGCCACTTGAGCGCTGGTATCGCTAATGCACCAAACTGACCAATCACAGAGCTTTCCTGAATATTAAGTTACATTAAATTGTTAATTTAAAACGCGAAATTTGTTTCTTTCCACTTTAAAATTAAATTAAATGACAAATATAATTTGTAAGTTAATTTAAATTTAATTTTACTACGATTTCGTATTTATCTGGTCTCTTAGCGATCGAAGCGAAACTAGTGGCAGAAATGTTCCCTGTGCCAAGCTCTCCCATAAGAAAACGTATTTCCTTTCTAACCTGTAGTAGAACTAACCTTAGCCAAACGCCTGTATGAAGGTTATGTTCGGTTGCGGTATCCATGGAGGTAGGAACTGTATCCCACACCAGACTGAAGCTCTGCCTCTTTTCAAGTCGTCCATTGGGAGTCTCATACAGATGCGCTGTCTGCAATAAGACTACACGCCAGTTCAGTGACTGGCGCCTAGAGTCTAGGATGAGGTGTGATACGCAGGCTGTGTCGTCCTTATCGCTTCCGCACTTCTGGGCCTGGAACGTGCAGGTGCAAAATACTTCCACCTAGGCGGTTACCCTAACAGGTTTCCAACGCTTGCAGGCCAGAACTCTGTAGATCTTGCAGAAATCAGGGAGAGATGACTAACGCGGGAAAATTCCGATGTGCGGCTAGCCAGTGGGGTCGTGCCAAAACACGGAGGCGTTGAACCCGAGTATTATAAGAAGAAGATGGGGTTGGTAAGAGTGGGAAGGGGGAGAATGAAATAAATGGCCTGTGTCCGTACGGTCACCTTGCGCCTTGGCACAGAATCACGCCCGGGCCTTGAATCTTCGCAGTAGAGCCGCTGACCTCAATGACCTACCAGACGGGTTCACATATTTATGTATTTGCGCCGCTATTTCCGTCCAACTAGTTGCTGTAGCACTGCGTTAAGGCCAAGATCCCCTGTTTCTTATGATTTTGCGGTTACTATCTTTTTTAAAGCTTAAGAGGCTGATTCATCTCTTTTGTTAATAATATTCATTTTCGTTTGAAGGATGTTACGAAATACAGGCAGTGTTTCTTTACAGAAACATGACATTTTACTAGTGCGAATTATTGGATGAAACCGGTACTGAGTTATTTAGTGTTTATTATTCGGTGAGAGCGAATTTATATTAAAAAAATTTAATTAGATTTTTATTTCATACTTACGCTTTAATTTTCCGAATACAATATACGTACTGAAAGACAAAAAATTACCTACATCTCTATCACGGCCTATAAAGGTAGAGGTATTGACACTGAGGAATAAAATGTGACTCCCTTCTTGTCGCCGAGCGCTAGTAGTCATTTGGTGGAAGAATTGTCTTATTTTTGTATTTGGCTTAGCTTACAATGTGAAGATGTTACAGGAATTGCGAGTATTATATCGAAGAAAATATGGGAACGTAATTTTGTATTGGAATACATTTTTTACAACAATAAAATTTAATTTTTCAATATTTTACTTGTAGATGCACACTGCAACGATTCTAAAATTTTGTAGGGCACGAAATATAGTTTTTGTTCGAATATGTTCAGACTACTTTTATAAACAGTTCCGCACATGCCAATGCATTTGTGGACATGGAACGTGTATGTACTATATCAGCTTGCCTTATTAACATTATTTTATGTAAATAATTGCAAAAATGGTAAAACGCGAGATGTAAACAAGACAAATCTTCCATCAAATGACTACTAGCGCTCGGCGACATGAAGGGGTCACTTTCTCTTGCTGGAGAGCATACACAGTGTCAAGACCTCTTCCTCTTAGACCGTGATCTCTATCGAAATATGTTCTATTAAATCTTAAAAAAAAAAAAAAAAAAAAAAAACATATTTACCAACACACAGCAACGTATGTGTTGCTACTTAACATATCATCTAGAATATGCTGGCTCAAATTCGACATATTTTTTAAATATAACATCCTTTCAAGGCCGACAACGGCAGCAATATAGACGACATCCTTCCTTGTACTAGCTGATTTAAACTCATCGTCGTTTTGTAACAATTTTCTTCTCGTAAAACGAACCAATAGAAATTCTCAACAGTATCAATGGTTATGCTAATACAAGAAAACAATAAACGTTGTTCAGACTCAAAATGCATTCTGTTGCAACGCCCGTGACGAAAAATTAACTACTATAAAAGGTGTTAAAATTATTGAATTGCCTTTCCGAACATTTAGTTTCTGGATTTACCCCTAAGTCCATTGGTCTGAATATTCTATGTGTTATTCGAACACAATTTATGTCTAGGATTATCTCAGCGGGACAATTCTATGAGCTGCGCGTAATAAGACCACCGCCTGGCTGGTGCTCGAACTACGAGAAGCGTGTTTACAGTGTGTGGTTTTTCCTCAGAGATTAGTAAACGTGAGCACACAATGTTTATCTAAGAAAAGAAACACATTTCAGACCACTTCCGAATATGACTTTCAAGACACCTCGTACATTGGTAGCATTATTTCCAACCTCTTAAACTTGGCTAAAACGGCTTTTTATCAGACGGTTGTTTCTCAGTATGTATATACGTACCGGATCGTTCGAGGTAGGTAAGGTACTTTACGTCTTGTTAACAGCGAGGTCATTATAGACTGAGACACACAACTTAGTACTATGACAGGAGCTGGGAGAGGAATCGGCCATGGCCTTTGTTAAAGCTCGGTTTCAGTCGACTTTTTTAATTTTATTATTATTCGCTTTTTTTTTTGTTCTGAGAGTAAAAATGTTAAATACGCTACTATTCCGTAAATTCTGTTTACATTGTGCCACAGTACAGACATTGTGATTTAGCTGTAAACTTATAATTACGCCGTAATATGTGTGACAGATTTTATTTATATTCATAATTTACACGACTGATTACGACCTTACTTAACATTACTAGCTCAGTTGCCATGCTTGTACTGTAGTGCAAAGTAAATAGAATTTACGGTATAGTCGCCGATGTCACATTTTTATTCTCAGAATTTAAAAAAAAAAAGTCAAAAATAATACAATTCAATACAGCAACTGAAACCAAGCCTTAAGGAAATATCCTGGAGCGATTTCGGGAAGTCATGGAAAACCGAAATCAGGAAGGCCGGAGCCGGTGAACGAACCCGGATCCTTCCGAATGCGAATCTGACATGTTACCGTTGCGCCATCTCACTCGGTCGGATTCGTTCGAATTTGAGGCGCACAACTACACTAAACGTTGCTACAGTGACGGGTTCAATAAAATGATAACGTCACGGATTACGGCAGGACCAACGCGCACGCACTTAACGACTTTGGGCGTAGAGGCGATATCACGATATACCAGCTGGCCAGCGTCGCACGTAACGCCTCATCCCCATACGTACACAAACACTCCCTTCACCACTACATGTAATTATCCTGCGGATACGGGGACCGTAAGGGTCACCCTGCTACGCTAGACGAGAACCGCATCGCCTCTACAAAGCAGATCAGGGCGCGGTCTACCGCAATTTTCATCGCCATTTTTTTTTTCTTTGTACCAGATATTTTTTTCTTATTTTAGACACAAAATGTGACTAAATTCGACTCTTATGAAAAATTTTTATATCTCACATAGTTTTCGCGTAATGGCTTGTTAAAGTCATATTTTGCATGTTTCCGTTTTAACGACTACACTAAAACCAACTGATATACCAAACTCAAAAAATCGCAGTGGATAAAGACACCGCAGGCTACAACGACATGCTCTTAAAATTAAAGAATAAAAATTATTTGTATTAAAAAAATATTGAATTTTTAAAATTTTTATTTTCAGTTTCAGCATTTTTTTTAATGCAAATAATTTTTATTCTTTAATTTTAAGAGCATGTCATTGTAGCTTACGCGAAAACTATGAAAGATAAAAAAATTTCATAAGAGCCAAATTTAGTCACAGTTCTTGTCTAAAATAATAAAAATATATCTGGTACAAACAAAAAATTAAAAAAATAGTGATGAAAATTGCGGTAGACAGCGCCCTTAAGGGACCTCCCTATCTGCTTTTCAAATGCGTTGCAGTGAGTTACGACTATTCCCTTTTTTGACAAAACTATTTAACGCACATTTTATCTGTATATCTACGAAAAGAACACACATTTAAAACTATGTTGCTATCTATAGTTTTATAAATTCGGCCCGTTTATTAGAAACCTTATTTTCTGGCCCCTCTAAACGGCCAAAAATGGCTATTCCAGACTGCCGTATTTGGAAAATTAACAATCGGATTCGAAAAATATAACTATACAAACAAGCGTTAGACTTAAAGTCCCATAGAGAAAAGAATAATAGTAAAGCACTGCACGTCAGCTGAGTAGCTTAGAGGCGATAATGTATTACATACTTCGACCAACGGCACCCTTACCGCTCCTGCCTCACACACACAAACACAGCCTAACCAGAGAGGCCCCTTTAAATGGAGTGACGGGTTTTGATAGTGGTAGTTTGTCTGGTGGACTTCAATTTCGTTTAATATCAATATGTTACATTCTTTCTAAATAATATTTGTTATGTAGGCGATATTTGTGAGTACAGTTTCCTCTTACGAAATAGTTTTAGCTCTGATAGTTTTCTCATGACGGTCAAAGGCGGATCTAGGCTTTCCTTCGCCCGGAGCAAGAATTGTGATTTGCTCCCCTTCCCCCCTCCCCTCTTTTCAAGATAATTTTGCCATCACTTCAATATTCAATATACCAAACAGTAATAAACGTATCTTCCATACGTTCTTTTGTGCTCGCGTAAATAACAGTATAAAATTTAGTAACATTACGTAAAACCTGTACATACTAGCTACCATTAGCAGTGCTCTAAGTGCGCATTATAATTATAAATACTGTATTCGTAACTTTATATGGTGTTCAAGGTTATTAAAAACACAAAAATACAAAACTAGTGAAAGTCTAAATATTGGTAGATATTATATCATTTTTACACTCTTTTACATTTTTTTCTCAAGTAAAAATTTTTTGGCACCACCAGCGCCCGGGACAGTCTGCCTCCCAGCCTCCCTCCGCGGGTCTTTTTTTTTTTTAGATCCACCCTGATAACGGTGCGGCAAAGTAAAAATGTGCGTGTTACGATGCCATGCAAATTGTGAAAACAACTTTACTTTCTTAAAATAAATAATTCAGAGTGAAACTCACAGAGAACAAATATTGAATCCTAAAATATTTCTGAATTTGCAACGGTTTCCTGTACATTTGTGATTATTTTAAAATTCAAAATATTGCGTTGCGGGTTTGTAAATGTTTGGTTACGTAGCCCATGGCATGTTATTTCACTGTGATTTTTTTTTTTTTTTTTAAATTTTAGTAGGTCAATTGGTTTTTGCTGTTTGCATGGCAACATAACGCGCAATTTTTTGCTTTGATGCACCATTATGAGAAAACAATGCGAACTAAAATTGTTTAATTAATTCACAAGTATCGTCTGCAAAACTAATACAATTTCACTAAATAAAATTATGATTTTGTACCTTTTGAATACCCTTAAGCGGTGATCTTAGTTTTTTGTTGCTAGCACAAATGTTGTAAAATCCAACGCAGGCTTCTAACTTTGTGTCTTGTGAATCCGGAAGGAATTTCTGAAGTTACAGCAGTGTTTAAATTAAAACATTTTCGACGTATGCCTAAAATAATTGTTCTAATAAGCGTACTGTTCTATTAAGGCCGTTCTAATTAGAAATTTATAATTTTATTTTTATACGAAGTAATGTTAGTTTTGTATATGTCACTAGTGACTGCATTTTCCTCTTATGAATAAAATTTAACATGCATAGTATTCGAATAATGACATGTCTAAGTAAAAATTTGCATGCTTATGACCGCATATACCTAACAAAAACTAACAGTCTTACTGAAACGATATAATTTACTCTGAGGTTAGGTGTTAACAGGCTACTTGTCAAAAGATATAAAACATAAACCAACGAATATTAGTTTTTTTTTAATTGGTGAAATTAAGGTAATTAATGTCGAAAATTAGTTATATGTTGTATTCACAAAAAAAAAATTTACCTTAATCAAATATATTGTTTTAATCAAATATACGAATGGGATCTCTTACAACCGTGTTGATGAGTTGAGGTGTGTTATCTGGCTCACTAGACATTTGTGTTTTACGGGAGTGGAGAGCTCAAGCGACGCAGCCTCTCCCTTCCACGCCCTTCCTCAGACTTATGCTCGTGGGGAGCCCGCTCCAGCCTTTATACAGCGTCTCCGACCGCGTTCGCTGACTATTTACGTGATTCAGAGCATAAATTCCAAGTTTCGTAAGAATATGAGAGAGTACTGGTTCTCAGTACATTGGAACGACCTTAAGGTGGCCGCCTGCCCAGACCGCTGAGTGTTGTGCAGAACTGCGGCATTTACAAGACTGTTCGAAAACTGCTCAGCGTGCGTAAATTACGTCTGCTAGGAATAACATTCTAAGAACGTTATACTCGCGTATACCCATTTCAGGTACTCCATGTATCTCTTACAGTTTTATATACATTGCCGAAATTTTTTTTTTTTTTTTTTTTTTTTTTTTTTTTTTTTTTTTTTTTTTTTTTTTTTTTTTTTTTTTTTTTTCTTTTGCCATTTGTAGGAACGAAATTCTTGGCGCAGAATCTCTTAACATGTAATAGGCGTGATTAATACGCCTTTGTCTTTATTATATATATATATATATATATATATATAAATGAAAGCTGACTGACTGACTGACTGACTGACTGACTGACTGACTGACATATCAAACTGCAGCCCAAACCGCTGAACCTAGAATCCTGAAATTTTTTGTGGGGGTTCCCTTCAGGTCGTAGGCGAGCACTAAGAAGTGATTTTTAGAAATTCGACCTCTAAAGGAGTGGAAAGGGATGAAATGTGTTTCCGAAGAAACGTCGATAGAGCTCGAACCCGACGGCCTATTATCGTGATTTTTACTTTAATAGGAAACTCGTAAAAATGCATACTAGCCAATTAAAGGATTTTTCGAAATTCAACATTTAAGGGGGTGAAAAGACCTTAAATGTGTTTCCAATCAACTATCGATATCTATCGAACCCTTCGGGATAGAGAGTTGATATTCACTTCAAAATATTGCTTACGTAAATACCTAAAAAGTAGTTTTAGGTTTTTTTGAAATTCGACCTCCGGGCAGTAAAAAGGGGCAAAATGTGTTTTTATGAATCGTCTATATCTTTGAAACACAATTGGCTATCGTCATGATTTTTACTTTACTTGGTTATGTATACAAATGTTTATGACAGGAATCCAAGACGTTTCTAAATTCTTTAATTAAGGGGGTGAAAATACGTGAAATGAGTTTTCGATTATCCCTCCATATCTATAGAACCAATCGAGATATCGAAGTGCTATTTGCTTTAAATTGATGCTTTTGTAAGTGTCCCAAGTGCCATTAAAATATATCTTCCGAATTCGGCCCTAAACAGGTTAAAAAAAGGGGTAAATGTGTTTTCGATTCTCTATCGATATATATCGATTCCAACGATTTTTATATAGAGACGTCATTTTTGTTTAAGATTGATGCTTACTCAAATTCCTGAAAAATAATTAACGAATTTTCGAAATTTGCTACCTAAGGAGGTGAAAAGTGGTGAAAAGTGTTTACAATTAATCGTCTATATATCTTGAACCCAGCGGGCTAATGTTGTGTTTTTCACGTCCGCGAGACATAAATAAAGTATTCTAAAACGTGATTAATGGGTTTTTCGAAATTTACTCTCTTAGGTGGTGAAAAGACCATGAATGTGTTTTAGATAAATCCTCTATATCTATCGAACCCGTCGAGATATACAATTAATTTTTTGCTTCAGGATGATGATTACAGAAATGATCGCAAACGCTTTAAAGACTTTTCAAAATTCGATTTCTCAGTACTGTGTAGGGGTGATATTTTTTTTTTTTTTTGTGAATGATCGATTTTGATTCGACTGAACGGCCTAGCGATGTGATATATATACACTTCAATTGGATACTTATACAAATGTCTAAGATGTGAATCTAAAATATTTCGAAATTCGTCACACAAAAGGTTGAAAAAACACAAAATTTGCTTTCCATCAACCCACGATATCTATCTAACCAGTAGCGATATTGAGGTGTAGTTCGCGTTAGAGTGATGCTTATGTAAGTATTTAAAAATATATTCATATGCACTTTTTTTTTTACTTTATAAGATAACGTGATTATATGGAATAAAACTAAGTTGGTCAACATAAGGCAGACGATCAGAAAAGCCGAAACGAGCAGCGAGATATAACCTTTACAGGAGTTTCACTCCACAGTAACCTATCTATATGTGGTGTTGTGGTGTTGTACAATCTCTATGATCCCGGGACATTTTTAAATTAAATTTTATTTTCAAGAATTGTTTCGACGTTACGTGACGCAGTTGTTTGTTACTCAGGTCTAAATTACGGGAGGTTCTGGGCTCGAATTTCATTAAAAGCTGCGTGCGTACGTTCAATTCTAACACACAAAAACTAAAAGGGAGAACGAATTAGTGCAATTTACATGTAGTCGTCTAGAATGGGTGAAATTGCAGTTCGCTTTCCACTTAGGTTCCTCTACATCAGCTGACATAAAGTCGGTACACTGCCAAAATGATTAAGTAATGCATGTTATTTTGTTTAAAATCACTATTGAATTGTAGATATGAACAAAAATTTGGTAAGTTACTATACTGTGACACAACAGTACGAAACGACGAATAGACTTTAAACTTGGGTAATTGTTCGTGAACAACATATACACATTCCTAACATTTTTATAATTTTATCTCATTTTGACTTGGTCACTTTTGGCAGTAAACCGACGATATATCATCTCACTAAATACGTTTCCGCGAAACCTTTACCCACTGAAATTTTGTAGTGGCATTTAAGTTCAAATGAATATTTTGAAAATATATAATTGAGGGCACCGTCACCAATGATTGTGAAAAGGGTAAATCAGAGATTTTTCATTCGATTAACCTCTTACTTTAGGTGTCTATAACCACCCCACAACGTCAAATTGGCAGGGCTACAATAATGCCCAGGCAAAGTCGCTGTTAGTGGCAGGGACAATCTTAAGGCTGCTTTTCGCGTGGACAGCTATAGCTACTTATCCTGCTGCAGAATTAGTTCAACATTCTAACACTTGATGACTGAAGTACCAATCTTGTATACAAAGAGGTTTTTTAACTGAAGTAAACATTACCAGTTACGAATAATACTCGCGAGCGAAGCCGCGGGGGACTGCTAGTTACGTAATAAAATGATAGGGTTGCCTTAATGTCTCATAGAGGCTAGTTGTCGGTGAGAATACCGTACTCCAGCGTCGAAGTGTTTCTGACTAGGAGGAGTGAGGGGGGGGGGGGGCTGAATGACAAAAATAAAACACTTTAATTTAACTGTTTTCCTCATTTGTTGTGATATTTAGTTCACACGTGGTAGTTACTGAAACATTTCAATTTTTGTCAATTTCACAAACATACGCGATTACGTTGACTTATCCTGCTTATCGGCCTTACCTGGTGTTCACTCAAACTATTTGACTTTTAAAAGAAACTTGTTATCTTCCTGTTTTTTAAAGCAGTATGACTAGAATGTTGCTGCTACACTTCCTCGCTTGCCGATCTATTGTATAATCATCACAGACAGCACACAAACAGTAAATACAGTAGTGACATGCCCCACACAACACTGCTAAGTTTTTCCAATGTGTATCACAGTTAAAAGTTGTATACACATTTTTTTACATCGTTTAGTGTAGAATTAGTTCGCTGCGCAAGCTCATGTCAAGTTTCCACCCTTCCCTCCCAAAAAAAGGTACTGCCATTCGCCAGACAGTAACCGCTACTGACTCATATTTCAGGCATGCCAAGGAGATATACAGAGTATATCAGTACTGCGGTACAAACTTCCAGGAGAGATAGAGTACACCTACACTATGGGAAATTACATAGCAATGTATGGTCGGAAACACTTCCCTGCGACACAAAACACTAGAAAGAAAGTACACGAACAAGAGGAGAAAACATGTTTATTAATACTAATACATCAAAACTTCTGGGAAGTCTTTGGCTTGTGATAATGGTCGATGGCTATTTTTTTTTTGTTGTGTTAGTATTAATAAATATGTTTCCTTATCTTGTTCGTTTCCTTTCTTCCTTGTGTTTAGTGTCGTCACTACCGCGCAAGGAAAGTGTTTCCAACCATGCATTGTTATGTGACTTCCCATAATCTGGATGTACTCTATCTCTCCTGGATGTTTTGTAACCGCTGTACTGATACATCCTGTACAAACACCGTTGCCAGCCAGCAGCCACCGACTCGGGTGGTTTCTGGCTGTCTTAGTGATAAGTTAATTTTCCATTAGAAAAATAATGAACTAAATGTACATTCAGATACTGTAAGCGGGGGAGAGTTTTTACACGTAGGGTAACGTTGAGACACTTTTATACTTTTACTTTTAATATTTGTCAACTGTAAGTAAACATTTATTAAATGTAACGTGGATATTCATTGTTTGGAATTTATCGCAAGTAAATGTCCTTATTCACGGCTACCACATATGTGAAAAATATTTTAGTAATGCTACAAGTCACCCCACCCCACTTGTCCAAAGGACCCCCCGCTTACGGTACTTTAAATATTCTTTGTGTTAGCTTTCTGAAGTATGTATTAAGATGCAGTAAGTTAAAGATGATCTTCAAAATTAGTAGGGGCTCAGTCCAACTGCTTTATTTATGTAAGTGAGGTGGGGGGACTTGTGGCCCATCCTGAGACACATACTTCCGACTCTCCTAGGTTCGAATAGTCGTAATAATATTATGCCTCAGTTGGCAACGGTGTGGTGCAACGGTCGGAGGAAAACGGAAGTGTCGGGGCAGCTTGGCCTTAGGAGCAGAACGACCGTGGGGGGTCCCACGCCCTTGTGGCCTGGCCCTATCTTATCAGAAGTGGTCGGGAAATGGACATGGTCTCAAGGTCACAGCAATGCTAGCGGCTAAACGTCGCTGCCATAGCACCACTGCCCGCCTGCTATGCGTATCTCTCTCTTCCCCCCTCATTTTACTGTGGGCCTAATTTACCTAAGTGATAGGCTAAACATAGTCATATGTGTGTGTGTGCGCGCGCGCTTGTGTATGTGTGTAGCTCTCTCTCTCTCTCTCTCTCTCTCTCTATATATATATATATATATATATATATATATATATATATATATATATATATATATATATATATAGTAGTGAGCACTAAAGACATAACCGTTGAAAATAATCACTCGCTGTTACTCCATATACATCAACGTTAACAAGGGTTACATTATTGCTTATATGGTTGGTAGCAAATCATTGTATGAAGTTCCGTGTATTTTCCTATATGAATACGACATTAGTGGAAGAACATCAAGTTCAATCGACCTCTCTGTATTAAATATACTTTATAATAGGAACATCAATAATTGCGATTGGGACATGCCGCTAGCGCCCCGCGCTACACAGATAGTTCAAAATTCCACTGACAAGTGGCATCAGAGTTAGGTTTTCGTCGCTTCGCTTGGAAGCGAGTAGACTCATTGTGTTTATCCGTTGTTCAGTAAGTATGGATTTCAGATCAACGCATTCAAAAGTATTGTGATTTTATTAATATCATTGCAAATTATGTTAAGTCATTTGTAATCTGTAATTGTGTTATATTTTACGTTCGCCAGCCTGAGTATCTGGAATTACAAACAGTGTTTTTTTTTTTTTTTCACACATAGAAAATACGTTATTTATTGATTCTGTAAAGTGCGTCGTCGTCGTTTATGGCAGTATGCTGAACGGAACTTGAATTCTTTAATTGCGTGAGTCATGTCGTGTATTTTTAGTGGAGGTATTGAGTTACAAATTCGAATATACTATGTACGCATTTACGAGATGCGTAATGGCAATAGTGCGTGTTGTATCAATTAGAGACGATGCACATAAACCAGTGTTATAAGATATTAACTCTCCGGTACTTATAACCGGACAAAATGGAGGTGTGCGACAGGAGTCGAACCGAAGACCTCAAAAGTGAAGACGGTGGTGCACTCGTGGTGCAGCGCAGCACATGGTGAGCCATCCCCACTTCGGACTGTGAATGTTGTATATTGTCACTATTTGAAAGACTGTTGATCGGATACATGACTGAATTTTTATATTGATTTGTAGTCTGTAATTAATTAATGGCAAACATTGTTGTTCGTTAGTTGTCAAAGTTAATTAACGTTTCTGTGGCGCAATAGTAATTGTGTGCATACTTAAGGGTGTTGTAAAAGTTATAATAGATTTTGTAGTTTTGTGTATTTTTGTAAGCTTTGTGAACTAGTAAATCAATACCATCTAGGTTACAACACATTAAAGAAATCACCTCCCGAGAACTGCCGAAACTTACTCAAGTTGTCTGAAACCGAGTGTAGGTACGACGTAGTCTTCTCGCAATGGTCATCACCAAGAAACTTCACGAGAACACCAGCCCAACTTTTAAATGTCGTTGTTTAATAATAACGGATTTTTGCTGCTAAAGTGTTTCCTTAGACAGGCTACAGTCGTGTGAGTGTGAGAGGTACATAGAGCGCTAAGGATCGTGCTGATCGGCGTATGTATTACAGTATCGCCTGTACGCGCAACAGCAAACCGCTCAAATGTCTTGCACAGCTTTACGATTACGTTTTATTTTACGCTTGTGACTTAAACGGCGTTCTGCACCGACATATTCGTAATTTTGTAATTGTACTAAACACTGTCCAGCTCTTACACATTACATTAATTTTAATTTCCCACATAAAAAAAAAATCCTGTTAAATAATTTTCGTACAAACGAGTGTCAAATTAGTGATCTGACTATTTGCGTTGCTTATGACTATTCAAGTTATACAAATGAAATAATTTTGAGTGAAAGTAAGTGTATTAAGCTACAGAATGACACCTTTCTTATTTCACGTAAAAAAATTAGTGTATGTGCTGAAAGTTATGCAAAAATAGGTACATTTGTGTATCATTCCGACTCAGGGGCGTCATTTCAGGTTTTTCCAGGGGGGCGGGGCAAGATTTTGTTTTCTGACGACAGTGACCTTGTTGCATCTTTTTAATTAATTAAGCATGTATAAATTAGATACTTTAATAATAAGACTTCAGTTTTATGTCCTTAAGTTAGCATTATTTATATTTAAAAATACAAAAAATATATTTATACACAAAAATTCCAAATCCAGGGAGGGGCATTTGCCCCCCCCCCTTGTAGGCTCAAATGACGCCCCTGAGTCCCTCACTAGCGTTAAAGACCTCGTCCTGTTAATTTCTTGAGGGATGAGGAAGTGGGTTTCCAGTGGAGTTAAAAAAAAACTATAAAATATTTTTGTCACCAAAACAAAAAATTTTGATAAAAATATTGTTTCTACTTTTTAGCTATGTTAATTTTTTTTTACATCTGAACGAGAGCAGATATCAAGAATCTGTCTGGCAGTATTGTTTATAATCGTCTTCTCAACGTTAGCAGATTTTTCAAGACATTGTGGTTTTAGCTAATTACGTAAATAACGAAATTATGGTTAGTTTACTTTTTAATCGAAGCCTTAAATTTCTTGTTAAAAAATAGCTATTACGGCGAAACCCATTGTAAACAAAACTGCCGAACATATATTTGATATCTGCTTTCGTTTAAGTTTTAAAAAAAATCGTTGCAAATAGTAGAAACAAGAGAGCTTAGCCTAAATTAAGTACTTAACGTTCTTCAGTAAGCTAAACATTAATTTTAATTTTCTCCATAGTTGATTATAAGTCATAAAACACGTGTTCTATATAGTGTATGTTTATAAAGTGAGCGTGAACTTCTAACATACTCACAAACGTCTCATAAATGCAGTTGCAAACAACAATTTGTTGTTAAGACACGTAACTTGAAGCAGGTAACCATAGAGGCGACTTCATCAGCACCATGACCCATTTAACAATGTTCCGGTTTTCCATGCAACAATACCGAGGGCGTGGTACATAATTCAACGCTAGAAGCGAAAATTAAACAATAGTTTTAGCCAACGTTTTAAACGAAATTGTTTCCAGTGTTACGAACTTCTGAGGCACAATCTCTGACGCCGGAATCTCGTGCATTTAACTGCGGCGCACAGTGGTCGATTTCGTTTCGCTAGCGGGACAAAATTAAAAACTTCTGAAATAAAAATTACATAATTAAAATTTCTCTTATAAATATAAATAGATAACTATTACTGTAGTAGCGTTATGAGTAACGTTGATGGGAATGAAAATAGTTGTGAAGCTGGGCAATAATCTTAAAATACAATTCTAACAAGTATAGCTGTGCCTAGTAATGTGATTAATTAAAATAATATAAACTTGTGTATCTTTTCAACGTAATTACGATAACTCACTTTATCGGTTACAAATAAAATGTTACACGGTAAAGGGGAAAATCTCATTCCAGCAACACCATGCTTTCAAAAATTATTTTAAGAAAACAGATTTCTTCATTTATGATTAGAAATCAATCATTTTATTTTATATTCTTATTTGCAATACTGACAAATCTATACCATGTAATATGCTTACACTAATACAAACACAATTTCAATAATTTATAATATTAAACATAGCGTACACTATAAACATAGTTCTTTTTTAAGGTAGATAATTAACACAGTCAAAATTAAATGTTTCTTAGTAAAGGTGAAAAACTCATCTCCGCAACACCATGTTTTCAAAAATTATTTAATATAATCAATTCCATCCTTTATGATTAGGAATCAAACATACTATTTATATTTTTTATACAGTACTAACAATATATTACTCAAATAATTTAGTCTTTTTTATTTCACTGCAAGGATGAAAGTCTCATGCCAACATAATACTACTAAGGCAGTGTAATATGACTAGTTAAAATAAAATAATACATAAACATAATTAATTATGTTTTAAGGTATGTAATTAACATAGTTGATCAGTCAAAATAAAATGTTTCATAGTAAAGTAGAAAAAATAATCTCGTCTACATGGTATGAAAAATAATTTTATATAATCAATTACATCCTTTATGATAAAGAATCTAATATTTTTTTAATTTTTATATACAATACTAACAACATATTATTAAAATAATTTAGTCTTATTTTGTTTCACTGCAAGGCTGAAAGCTTCTTGCAAACATAAATCTTCTAAGCACAATACTAACCAAACAAATTATGTTACTTGATTAGGAAATCGGATATAATTTTTTGATTGTGTTCTTAAATACCACACTAACAAAAACAATGCAATTATTCTTTCCAAGATCCAAAAATAATTTCAAATAAAAATAACAGATACAATTGGCTAAAACTTATTTTTACAATAAGGGCAAAACTCATATGCCAACTCTATACTTTGAAGTAACATGGTGACGAAGTTAATCCTTTGCTGACAATTAACAATACAACACAATTATAGTACCTTATAGATCCGTATATATCCTACCAAAAATACTAATAAAATTATATTTATAAGTGGTTAAACATGAATTAGCAGTTTTGATTAGCCTAATGAATAATGCACTATACGGGTGAAAGTCTCATCACAAATTTCGTTAAAGGATTGAATATGTTCGTAATAGTTTTCAATGGATTTAATAAAGTTAATAAATTTAAGCATTAATTTCAATTAACATTGTGTCTAATGCTAACACTACTATTGTCACTTTCTGTGTCGGATTCATCAGTGACACTCACTTGTACAGAAGGGGTTTTCAATAGTTTCAAAACATCGCTTGACAGAGAGTAAGATTTTTTTCTTGGCAATGGTCTTAAACTTGAAATAAGAGGATCAGAACTTATTAAGAGCACGTGTAACAAATCTTCATTCGTACTTTGTCTCGACAATTTCCTAGTGTGATGTTCCCGGTACAACCGATATTCTTTATGTCTAGCTTCTTGAACATCCT